>CAHIKZ030002589.1:2257500-2445000 GCA_903632075.3 Acanthosepion pharaonis
AAAAATAAATGTACGTTAAGTGTAACAGAAATCTGTTTTACTTTTAACACATAAACTTGGAATTGTTTTTTTTATATTAAACATAAAAAAAAACAGTAAAAAAAAGATAATTTTTCATTTTTTATTAACGGTTTAAAATATTTTTGTAAAAAGTTGTATACTTTTTTTTTTTGCCAGTTCTTTGTACATTCATATCTTAGGGTAAACTTAAAAAAATAATAATTTTTTTATTTTAGTTTTTAGGTACCTCCATGAGAGTACTAAAAAAGATGATGAAAAAGATGCCAAACTTGATGAAAACAACATTTTATCGTCTAAATATTTGTCATTATTAAGAGGAAAGATCAAAGTATTTTGAGGGTAATTTTACACTTTTTAATCGTTCCTAGCACGTCCAAAATTTGCGCTAAAATTTTTGTTTATTTGAGTCTGCAAAACTGACAGATAATCATTGAACCATTTTTCCCATTTTACAAAAAATGAAAATCTCAGTTTGAAATTCTTTTAAAAATCAATTATCATTTTTTCAAAACTTATTTTAAGAAAATCCGAAATTATAATGATTATTGGAAATATTTTAAACAAAGCTTAACTTAGCTTCTGTGCAGAAAAAATGTAGGTTGAAAATAGATCAAAGCAGCTCATAACCTTTTGCATCCTTGACAGGTGATGATTGACTGATTACCTGAGGATAATTTGTTCTATGGAAGGAGAAAAGTGAAATTATTTAGATTTAAGTGAACAAATTATTTACCTCGTTATTTTTAAGGAAAAGTTTTAGTGCTCTAATTTTTTTTTTTTTTTTTCTTTACATTTACGATTTTTATATTTAAAGAAATTATGAAAAATATATTTTAAATTATTTTAAAATAACAGTCTTAAGAGTGAGATTAAATTTCATAAGAAAGGTATCTAATTAGTTTATAGGTACCTTTCTAATGAAATTTTATCAGAAGTGTACATGAAATACTATAATTTAATGTACATTTACTACATTTTACTGTTATTTGTATTTCCACTCATTTTATTATTAATTTTATTTCATTTTTGAAAAAATGTCATAACTGAGATTAATATAAAAATAAGATCATATAAATTTCATAAGATGATACTGGCACTTGTAGGTACTCTTCTAAGTTGAAATTGAAAAATCAAACTCACTTCTCCACACGTGTTTCGCAAAAGTAAAGGCCTTAACAGTCGTGAACAATGTTTAACTCAAATTATTTTATTAGTTCCGGTGATAGAAAGAGAAATAAAGATTTTTAAATAAAAATTCAGAATGTTCTAAAAAGAAGGAAAATTTTTGAAAAATAATTAAAATAAACTTTGATCTTTCCTCTTAATAACAACATAAACATTTAGACGATAAAATTTTTTTTTTGTCAAGTTTGGTGTCTTTTTCATCATGCTATGCTCTTTTTCTTAATAACAAACATTTAGACGATAAAATTTTGTTTTCGTCAAGATTGGTGTCTTTTTCATCATGCTATGCTCTTTTTTTAGCGATCTCATGGAGGTACCTAGTTTTAATTCTTTCAAAACTTGTTAAGAAAATTGGGGGCTTTAGATGTTAGTCAACGTTTAGAATATTTCATCTCATTGCTTTAAATTATGGTTAAGAAAAACCAGTTTCTCAGCATGAGTTGGTTTCAGCCTACATCTTTGGTCACTGATGACAAGCCCTGCCTTGCTAAATATTCTTTCACTTGCTAAAGAGGTAGCTGGAATACTTAAAAAATCTCTTACAAGAAGAGAAAAATTTGGGTATAGCATCCTGTTTTTCTTCCACCAGACAAATGGGCAAGGCTGATGCTCATGTGGAACACAATTACTTTTAGTTCCTTCTTCAGTATCACTGGACATGACTGATGAACTAATAATTTATTCATCAGTATGCTTTTTGACATGGTATTCATTCTGTCATCTGAAAATACAATGAGTTTTTTGTGGTTGATGGCATATAATTCCTCACTTTCATAGTTGAGCCATCTTGATTTAAATGTGTTATATCACCTGTTCCCAAAACAATCCAGCTCAGACTTTATCATCATGTCAATAAGTCTATTCAGTCACTCCGTTCAAAAAAAGTGTTACTTATTAGCAGTAAATTTGAATTAAATTTTTTTATCATCATTAAATTGTTACTTCCAAACATATTAATAAAACTTTCTTAAATGAAGCTTAATCAGTAATATTCAATATTATGATAACAATGTACAAAAAGAAGGTAAAAATGTACACAACTTTTAAAAAGAATATTTTAAAATGTAAATAAAAAATGGAAAATTATCTTTTTTACTATTTTCTTTCACATTTAATGTAAAGACCAATTCAAAGAAAAAATCAGATTTTTTAAAAAAAAAAGAAAAAAATATTTAATGTAAAAAAGAAAATTTTCACATTCATCAGAGACATAAAAAAGAAAATCCTTTGATAAATCTCCTTACATTTTAAGCAGCAGCACAAAATTGAGAGATAAATGTTGACCTGGGAAAGAAACTGAAGTATTTATTAAACTAAAATTAAAAATTAGAATATAAAATCCATAAAAAAATGAAATAATTTTCATAATTGTCTCTTTGAATTAAGTATATATTAACAGAAAAATTTTTTTATATAAACTGAGGAAATTATAAATAAGTTTATGAAAATTTTGATGAGAAGATTTATTTCAATTCAAAATGTTAATAATGTTACATATATTGTTACAAAAGAAGCAGAAACAAAAAATATTTATAGGGAAAAAATGTCAAACCCCAACTTTAAATTGAGTGCAATACCATGATTCAAAACCTACCTGCCCTAATGATAAAGTTCATATAGAGACTGCTTTGGGTTTATATATTGTAGGCATTTTCTGCACAAAAAAAAAACAAACCATCATTTTCACCAGTAGCAAGGAGATCATTTGGTAATTTTTTTTGGGCCTGTCAGCAACATCAAACATGGGAACTGATATTTGATCTGCCTATTAAAAAACATCCATCATTTTCATCAGTGCCAAGAAGGGAAGTTCTTTTGCTAGGACTCCTTTCTTGAGAAAATTAACCAGCCCTGATTTGGCAGCAATATTATAATTATTTGACATTGCAATGGCAGGAAATTGACTGTAAGTGAGATGAAGCAGGGTTAACCAGCCCAGATATTATAAATGCCCAATATTATGCAAAAAATATTCACAGAAGCTGAGATGATGATAAAGTTCATAACAAACCCAGATTTTGCAGCAATGTTATAAATGTTCACCATTGCAGTGGAAGAAAATTGACTGATTTTGAGATGAAGCAGAAGTAACAACCTCACATGTGGCAGAAGATCATTAAAAAATGTCCCCTCTTTTTTGGCCTGCTTCAGCACCCTAACATCAAACATTGCAAATCATAATATTTGATTTATAATATTGCTGCAAAAGCATCCATCATTTTCATTAGTGCCAAGGAGATCCTCTTTTGCTAGGACACCTTTCTTGCAGAAGTAACCAGTCCTGCCATATTAAAAAATGTTCACCATTTCATGTGGTTGCAACATGCTGGTTGAGGTTTCTTTTCATCTCAGCTTCCATCAATGTCCTGCAACATTAATGGTGGACATTTATAATATTATGCCACATTGCAAACTTTTCTGAAGCTGGGGACTTGTGCTTCATCTCACATTTTCACATCTGGTTTGTTTCATTTTATTTCATCTGTTCAATAAATTTCCTACATTAATGGTAGATATTTATATTATTGCTGCCACATCTGGTGTGGTGACTTCTGCTTCATCTCAGCTTTAGTCTATTTCCTTCCACTTTAATGGTGGACATTTATAATATTACTGATGCATCTGGTTTGGTTACTTCTGTTTCCTCTCAGCTTATGTCATTTTTCTGTCACTGTAATGGTGAAACTTTATAATATTTCTGTCACATCTGGGCTGGTTACTTCTGCTTCATCTCAGCTTCAGTCAATTTCCTGCCATTGCAATGGTGAACATTTATTTATGATTATATTCATCACACTTACAGTCAATTTCCTGCCATTGCATTTACTTCTGGGCTGGTTACTTCTGCTTCATCTCAGCTTCAGTCAATTTCCTGCCATTGCAATGGTGAACATTTATAATATTGCTGCCACATCTGGTCTGGTTAATTCTGCTTCATCTAAGCTTCAGTTAATGTTTTGCCACAGTAATGGAGGACATTTTTAATATTTCGTCCACATATGGGCTTGTTAGCCCAGCTTCATCTCAACTTCAGTCTAATTCCTGTCACCGTAATGGTGAATATTTATAATAATGCTGCAATATCTGGGCTGGTTACTTCTGCAAGAAAGGGGTCCTAGCAATATAGCTTCTCTTCTCCTTGGCACTGATAAAAATGTTGGATGGTTTTTAATGGGCTGATCATATATCAGTTCTTATGTTTGATGATATAGCCCATTGAAGGCGAAGTTAACAAATTATCTCTTCTCTTTCGAACTGATGAAAATGATTGTTTTTAGTGGGTAGAAATGCCTGCAATAGATAAACTCACAGCAGTCTGTTATGAACTTTATCATTAGCGCAGATAGATTTTGGAATCATGGTATTGCACTCAATTTTAAATTTGAGTTTTGACATTTTACACTTCAGTATTTTTGTAACCATATATGTAACATTATTAAGCATTTGGAAGCTGAAATAAATCTTCTCATCAAATTTTTTTATACACTTCTTTATAATTTCCTCAGTTTAAATAAAAACATTTTTCACATAATATATAATTAATTTGAGGAGACTGTTATGAAAATTTTTTCATTTTTACTATGGATTTTATATTCTTATTTTTAACTATTAGGTTAATAAATACTTCAGTTTCTTCCCCAGATCAGCTTTTATCTCTGTGCCGTTGCTTGCTGTCCCATGTAGGAAAACTTATCAAAGGATCGTTTCCTAGGCTCTGATGAATGTGATGATTTGTTTTTATTGGGCAGAAATGCCTGCAGCAGATAATCTTGCACCAGGTATGGACATGATCATATTGCTAGTGTCATTATTCCAAGACAATGTCAAAAAAAACTTTAAAAATCAACTGATATTTTTCAAGATTCATATTTGTATGTTTTCTGAAATGACAATGTTCTGATTTTAATCGCATACATTTCATAAGATATGATGTTATAGTGAAGCAATTTTGTTTCACTGGTTCACACACTGCAAATATTTGATCTTCACTCATGGCTGCTGCTGCATTATTGAAATAATAATTGCATGTATTTCTCATAATATAGATGGCCTTCATATATGATTCACTGCTGCCATTGATATATATCATTTATGCCTTCTTTCTTTGCAGATGTTATGGCTGAGAAAATCCACATTGGTTATTATTGAGAATTTCATTGAAGGAAAAGGCATTTCACTTTCCATGAAAACATATACATATATATGCCTCATGGATTTACATTGACAAAAGCATGACAATGAACTTTACCTGACAAGAAATAATGTACTTTGAAATGTACTGTTTATTTTTTTTGCAAAAACACATGTAATGTTATGTACAAAAACCGGAAATATAGGACATATTCATGTGACATCTGCTAAACTGTTGTGAAGTTGGACATAATAAGCAAAATGGAAACAAATATTACAAAGAAACCATATTCTTGTGAAATTTGTGGATTTGCATTTTCAAAGAAATCACCTTTAGTAAGACATATGCGTACACACACTGGAGAGAAACCATATTCATGCATTGTTTGTGGATTTGCATTTTCAAGAATGTCACTTTTAGTGCGGCATAAGCGTACACACACTGGAGAGAAACCATATTCTTGTGAAGTTTGTGGATCTGCATTCTCATGCAAGTCAAGTAGAGATAAACATATGCGTACACACACTGGAGAGAAACCATATTCTTGTGAAGTTTGTGGATCTGCATTCTCATGCATGTCAAGTAGAGATAGACATATGCGTACACACACTGGAGAGAAACCATATTCTTGTGAAGTTTGTGGATCTGCATTTTCAATAAGGTCACATTTAGTGCGGCATATGCGTACACACACTGGAGAGAAACCTTTTTCTTGTGAAGTTTGTGGATCTGCATTTTCACTGAAGCCACATTTAGTGGGACATATGCATACACACACTGGAGAGAAACCATATTCTTGTGAAGTTTGTGGATTTGCATTTTCACAGAAGCCAAATTTAGTGCGACATATACGTACACACACTGGAGAGAAACCATTTTCTTGTGAAGATTGTGGATCTGCATTTTCACGGAAGTCACATTTAGTGTCACATATGCGTACTCACACTGGAGAGAAACCCTATTCTTGTGAAGTTTGTGGATCCACATTTTCACAGAAGTCACATTTAGTGCCACATATGCGTACACACACTGGAGAGAAACCCTATTCTTGTGAAATTTGTGGATCTGCATTTTCACAGAAGTCAAATTTGCTTCGCCATATGCGTACACACACTGGAGAGAAACCCTATTCTTGTGAAGTTTGTGGATCTGCATTTTCAGTGAAGCCAAGTTTGGTCCAACATATGCATACACACACTGGAGAGTAGCTATATTGTTGTGAAGTTTGTGGTTCTGCATTTTCAAATATGGTCAATCACATGTATACACACACTATAGATAAGCTAGTTCTTGAAATTTGTGGATCTCTATTTTCATGGAAATGATGGTGGGCCATTTTTGTATACTCACTAGAAAGAAAAAAATATGATGTTTGCTGATACGTATTTCCAGAGAAACTTTGTTGCATCATGTGTATACACAATAGACAGAAACCCTATCATATTCCACATTTAATGTTGCCTTTACAAGATACTTTCTTGGTTCATTATTTATTTGAAGAACCTGAACTCATTGAAGTTTGCCAACACTTGTTTTAAACACTATTGGACTGTAAAAACAAAACTTGCAGAAACACAAGGATGTATTTAAAAAGATACACATGCTAGAGAGAAACCATATTCTTGTGAAGTTTGCAGATCTGCAATTTCTGCCAAAATAGTCAGTAAAAACATGAATTCTGTCCAAAAGATTTTTCTTCTCAAAATAGGTAAATTTTTTGATATTTGACTATTTCCTGGGCAATAAAAATGTATTCTCCATGTCTCCTATTTCCTCTTCTTCTTTGATCATTACTGCAACTTGTCAATTTAAGTAGAATTATTTCTAGCCACAGAGAGTGAGCGTTTCCTTTTCCCTCAGTTAAATCCTTTTGTTTTGTTTTGACTTTCTTTCATTCCATTTAGCTATAGTGAAATTTGTTAAAATTATTGTGGCAATTTTGTGATGTTCACACTTCAGACGAGATCCCGTTTTTTGTTTTTTTTTCCTGAGTGAACAATGAGAGGATAAGTTATAAGGATGCCATCAAAGGAAATGATAAAACAGTCAGCAGAATATTATAGCTACATTTTCTGCCATTTCTACATCTTTCAGAGCCTTATAAATCTTTCCATATGTCTAAACAGATTCAAGGGAGATTACTTAATTTTTTTAAAGGAAAATTCTCCTGATCTGATTTGCTTTTTATAATAGACCTAAATCAACACATCCAATTTATTACAAATATTTATAATTTAATAAAAACTTCAAATTTTGAATTTTTTTTTCATATTCACTTATTGTCCAAATGATTATAATATTTGACTTTACATATAGTTTCTGTGTAAGTTTCTGTGATGAGGAGTTATCATTTACTATTGTCATCATCTTTGTTGTTATTACAATGACAATGTTTCAGTTGTTGTGCCCTCTAGACTTCATCAGGTAAATGCCAATTTGGGTATCTAATGGAACTGAACTCTTTATTTAATTTATGGGGGTAGATTGTTCTCTTATTTACTTATATGCTTATTTTAAAGCTTATATACTTGTATCACAGTGTGATTTCAAGTTGGAGTATTCCACCATTGATTTTGCTTCAACAACTATTGGAGAAATGCTGAGAACAGAGACAACCATTGTATATTGCCTTTATTGGCATCACAAAAAAACGATCGAACTTGTGAACAGGGGTAACTTGTTCAAGGTACTTGACAAAATCAGTTGTCCTCTGAGATGTCTCAAGATTGCGCAGTCATTTCATGAAGATATGAAGGGTGTTGTACAATTTTGTGACTTATTTGAAGGCTTTTACTATCCACAGCCGTGTGAAGCAGGGTTGTATATCCTTCCACCTACCTTATTTGGCATCTTCATCCCAGTCATGCTGAAACGTGTGTTGAGGGCTTCAACTGAAACAGATGGCATCTACCTGCACACAAGAACAGACATAATCCAATGTCTGTGAGCTGTTTATTAGGGACGTGCTGTTCGCAGATGATGTAGCACTGGAAGGGCATGCTGAAGACCAACTGCAACTAATAATTGATATGTCACTAAACAAAACTAACCAACCAACCATTCATTCACTCCCTGCATCCTAGTAGCATTATCACCTTCTTGGGGGTGAAATGAGTAAATAAAAAGAAGACCAGATGTGTCATATTTATTAATGAATGAATTGTATATAGAATAGGTTATTTATTCAAAAACTTTGTGGAAATATTTGTGGGTTGTCTGTTTCACCCCAACTTTTGATATCTTGTGTGTACTTTGTGGTCTTTACAAAATTTTCTTAGAATTATATACAAAAAATCCTTGAAGATAGTATTTGAGTAAAAATGTTTATGGGACATGTGAACATACAGAAAATCTGTCCTGAATCTTACCAAAAATAATTCAATCAAATTTGAATAATACATTTTACAGAGAGTTGGTGCTTGCTTTTTTAATAAAACATTTTCTTTTAGATTGGAGCGAGCAAAAAAGCCTCACGCAACATTTATTGTTTTTTGTTAAAAGATTTGTCGCAGAGTTATGAGTATTGATTGAAAGAATTATTATCAGAAGGCTTTTGTTAACATAGATAATTATAGTTGATCAGTCTGCATGAAAAAAAAACTTTACAAACACTTAAATTTTGTTGTTCACCTGGCACAAGGTCAGTAATATTTTTTTATAAAAATGACAAAATGACTCCTTTTGCATGTGAGAAAGATATTTGAATTTATATACAGAAATGTGCAATTGGCTTGTATTGAAATAAAATTCAAAGAGAGTATCTTTTGAAACCTTTTATGTTTTCCTTTTGTTGTTTGCTGACAGGAAAGTTCCCTTCATTTTTTTTTAAAGATATTGTTCAAAGATATTTCTATTATAGTGAATATTACAGGAAACTCTCTTTTGGTTTGAAGAATTTCAGTCAATATAAGATATGTTTTGATTTGTTTCTTTTTTTTTTTTGTAAGTCATTTTTGAATTGCAAATACAGTCCTTTTACAACAAATCAGTAATTTCATTTGCAAGGATATTTTCAATAAATGAACGAAGCGAAGCTGTTGGTGAAAACGAATGATTTTAAAATGTTAACGCCTCCTAAATTCCCTAATTGTTCACTAGGGGTCGCTCTCCCTACACTAGAAATACTAGGCGATTTATTGTCTCGTTCTCTTACATTACATTTCAGTGGACACATTTAAAAATGCAATCTCTCACAGAGATCTGTGTTTTTGCCCACTTGTGGGAAAAATCCATGAAACACACACACATACATACATGTACATATGAATATTCATCAAAATACAAACTCTTTATGTTCATGCACAAACACAAATGTTGATGTCTTTATCCATTGTAAATTTTCTTGTTTATTACATATATTTGTTGATATATATATATATATATATCAGTTTTGTTTGTTTTCTTTACATCTTCAGTTGGACTCAACTTGAGTCTGCCATGTTCTTGTAGTGGAACTTTTAATATTCTATCAGGAGTTACACACATGTTCCTAATTTAACAGCACATAAACCCCCACGGTCCACTACAAAGGCTTTTGTTTTAAGTATAGAATACTTTTTGAATTACAATTTGAAAAAAAGAAACCAGGGTCCAAATTTCATCTTAAAATTTTATTCAATATTAATTTATAAAAATAAAGAAAAAACAACGAAAAAAATATTATTATGAAAATGTTTTATTTCATAAAGTCGCAGTAATGACAATTGAAATTGACAGAATAATTTTTCATATTAAACAAAGAAAAGTAAACTAGAGTTTGATTTCTACCTTACATCTTTAAATAAATAAATGATGAAAAAAAGAACAAACAAAAAATAGATTAAAATCCATTTTTATTTGAATGATTATTCCATAAAGTCACCTGACACAATATTTTTTTATATTACAATTACAATGGAAAAAGAAACCAAGCTTTGATTTTTGCCTCAGAATAATTCAATAAACTTTATTTTCTAAAGGAAAATTATTTAAAGTTTATATTTGTTGCTACGTTAAAGTAAATAGTGTATGTTTTATTGAATTTACAGACTGTAAAATTCCTTATTTTGATTGTGTAAAATTATTTGAAAACTATTTTCTTTACAATAAAAAAAATCAACATGGTTTTAATTTGCATGTTTTATTTTAACATTTTCTGTTGTAATGAAGTTACAATATTGACATTTGTAGAAAATAAGACGAATTTTAAATAATTGTTGAAAAAAATGTTACATATTTATATGGGAAATTTAGCTGAATGTTCTAAGTTTTCTTTTTCTGGTTAACTTGTTTCTAGTAACATTATTTTCCCTAACACAATTTCTTTTTCAAAAGAACATTTGAATAGCTCCAGACAAGTATCCTTATTAATTTTTCAGTACTGTGACTCTTACCACAAGTATGGATAAATAGCAGGACAGACTGGGTTCTATAGCCTTGGATGGCAACTGGTTTAGGAGAAGGAAAACTCTGAATTCAAACCTGCTCTTAGATGAGGGTGAATGGAGTCTCTCTGAGCCTTGGTTGGCAATCCATTTAGTGTTGGTGTCACGATAAAAACACCCTTGATAGCCCTAGCGAAGCATCAAGAATTCAGCTATTTGACAAGATTATGAACTACACCAATCAAAGTATTGGTGAGTTCAATCTCGGCTGAGGCCGCAAGATGAGATGATGACCAAGAATCTTGATGAAAAACATGATCATTATCTGACAAAACATTTAAAGTTATGTGCATGGCTAATTTTCTTTGATTTCCTGAATGAAGAAAAGAAGAACTTTTTGTCAATTTGCCAATAACTATATAATTATAGAGAACAGCATTTGTAGCAGTATAATTAGGATATAGTAGAGAACATCTATTAACACTAGGATGGCCGAGGTGTCATTTTTGACACCGTCAAATTTTCAACAAATTACTATGGAATAACTAGTTTTGGTTTGATGCTGAGGCTTATGGACAATTATTGAATTTTAGCAAAGATGCTTAACAGACTTACATCTTTAAAAAATATTCAGTGGAATAGCTGATATTTGAGGTTTTACCTTGAATGGCTGAGGTGTCGTTTTTGACACCTAGGCTATTTATAGGGTTAATGCATTGAAAAATTTCTCACAAGCAATAATACTTATGTTTATGTCCCCTATCTATCTATTTATCTATCTATCTACACACACATAATTTATATATATATATATATGTATATATATATATATATATAATCACTTTCTTTCAGTATGAGGTATACTAATGTTATAGACGAGCATATGGTTGCAAGAAAGAAATACGACAACAGCAGAAATAGATTTATGTAGTTTATTTCAACAGGAACGTGAGGGTTTGGGACAGCTACCTTGTGGTATAGTTCATAAGCTGGCTTCGGATCTAGGTCGGTCTCTCATAGTAGTTCACACATGTTGACGGTGGTTGATGCTCTCCTGCTGACCATGACAGGTCTCTACCCTAGGCACCTGTGGACTGCCTGTTGAACTTCTGTGTGACCCCTTTTATAGTTTTTTTTTTTTTTTTTGGCTTAACAGGCTCAAAAAACGAAGTGAGTATAATTAGGAGGGAAGCATTTTTATTGGACGAAAAATAGAACACTTTAATTATTATTTTATTTTTCGACCGAATCACGTGTGTCGTGAACATTTGTAAATGAAGATAATGGTCATTTTGTGACGGGGTTTTGCCCCGTTCACATCCGGCTCTCGCTCTTGAGTATTTGCCTGTAAATCAGCCGAGATATGTCTTATTTTATTTTATAACACTAATATTTGTGAATTTCTTTTCACACTTGTTATTCCTGACTTGAATATTGAATATATTAGAGACGGCTGCTTCACGGCGTAATGTAAATAAAGATGTCAAAGCAGCTGGCCATCCAAGTGTTAATCTCCTGAGAATAGCTGTTTATTTTAGGTATTTTATCCTCATTATCACTTCCAGGTATTAAATTCTTGCAACTGTTGCATGTCATTTTCTCAAAAGCTGCATAGCAACAACAACCTACTATGTATAATATAACAGGAACAACTTCTCTACGTTCATTAACATCTTCATCTGTTACATCCACGTTAAATTTATAAATACCTAAATTTTGATCCTGTTATAGTGGAACACACCTATTCTATAGTTAATAGACTCTCCCACCTATAATAAGTAGGAGTAGTAATAGTAACGAGTCAGTCAGTCGATACTGGATGACCGTTAGTTGGATACTAAAGTATCAGCGACAACTAAATTTCTCTGCGTTATACTTATTATATGAAGTTCCTAACATTTTGTATGTTGAACCTATTTTAAGATCGACTTAGTATGAATACAAGCCTCCACTGTGAAATCACTCTACAACAGATCCCCTGCCAGTTAGTTTGTAAAATCTTCAAATCAATACTTTGCCTATTAAGTGGCAGGCTCAATTTTAAAGCTGACATCATTTTAATTTTTTTTCACACTCAAACACTTGACATATAGAAATATTATATTGATCTCTGCCAAGCTGTCGATGCTGGCTAAATCTATCCTGATCTGTTTGAAATTTACCAGGCAGTAAATACATCATTTAAAATTATTCTGTTCAATATTTGATCAGTTCTAGAATTGCATGAGTAGTATGATACAAATCTGTGATGGTTTCATTTGTTAGCTTCCCAGTATTTCCAGGAATGCTATTCCAAGATTCTAACCAGTTGCAGAATACATTGAGAAATATATAATTGTCATCATTTACTTTAAGTAGATTAGCATATTTATTGTTAAGTCACCAACCTTTAAATAGTGTTTTTTTTTACATTCGGTATTGTCTACCGGGTATAAACTATGTTTATGTATTCTGTAACTTCTGTAAATTTAGGCAAACATTCCAGTTTCCCACAGGTCAGCAATCCCTGAATAGTGAATTGTTTAAAAATTTGTGAAACTAATGAAACATTTTGCCTTTCAAAACTCATGGGAGAAAAAGAGCCTTTGAGGTCAATTTATAGAAATATTTCAAAATTGACTGATGCTTCTGTAAAGTTCAAAAGAGGGCACTTTTGGACATTTTCTAAATCATTATTTCCATTATGACAAGATTTTGGGAACGTCATGCATTTACTTGCATCTTTTTGATCAAGCCAGTTGTTTCTAACGCAATTTAATATATGAACTGAATCAAATATGAAAAATTTGGTCTAGATTTCATAACTGGATGTTGATATACAATAGAAAGTTTTGCTGGACTACAAAAGAAAAATATGGATTTCTTATTGCATTAATATCTGTTATGGCTGATATTACTCTAAAGCCTATCTCTCCTAGACTAATTATTACACAAATAACAAAAAGAACATTACCAAATGTAATACAGCAATCACACTTTGAGGTTTGGTTTGATATTCTTCTTTGTCCATATTTTTCATATTTTCAATAATATTTTCCAAAGTATTTGTATCAGTTAATCTTCACATCACCATAGAACACGTGCTGCAAAATCAGCTTCAATTATAACAGATTGACTGTTTTTTGGATATGGAAACTTGAAACATGATAAGAGTCTCTTGCTGCCTCGCTATTATCACAGTTCTGGCTACTCTGTACACTTGACCTCGGCAGACACTTCGAGCTTGACCTTTTCATTGTGTTCCCTACACACTCTGCAATTTAATTACAGTTAGTTTCATAGTTGACAAAATGACTCTCTAGTTCTTTCTGTGATATGAACCTAATCGTAAAACACTTCATGACCATTTTTAAACTTTCATATTTTGTAGAAAATTTCAGCTTATTTTTCTTAAGATTTTTAGTATTTTGTGAAATCTGTGGTTTGTTGTTACACTCCCTACATATAACCCAGCGACCTCTTGCCAAATTCTGGGAATAGTGAGGAGGAGAAAAAACGCAGGGCGCCTGGACGGTCTATGTATTAAGTTACATTCTCATGCTGACTGGATGCTAGCTGGGCTTTCTTGTCTATTCTAACTACCGGCACACTCTTACTTACTTCCTGCATCTTACTTCCAGAGTTCATGGCCTTTGCTGCTCCTGGCTACCTCAGACACTTGTTTCTGGCATTCCTGGCTTTTACTACTTCTGCCTACACCCTGGTCCCTGTTTCCAGCATCATTTACTGAAGAATTGCTTTCTTAAGGCTAACACTAATAATTGCGATAACAGTTTTCTTATTAAATATACTGATGTTTCTCGCCTTATGTCCTTAGGTTAAAAATACAGTTCACATACCTAAAAAAATTGAAATAAAAGGTCAATTACACCCTATTTTAAAATGCTTTTCAAAATCTAAGATGATAAAAAAAAACCTACAATAACATGAGGAAAAGTTCCAGCTGTATTGGGGGAAAATTTCATCAACTGTAACAGTTCTGAAATATCCCCCTTTTAGGAATAATTGACATAAATAGTTTCATAAATATTCTGTGTCTAATAATTGCATATGTGCATATATTACTTAAGGATTGACAACAAGGACTGCAGAGACTTTAAAGGTGAAACAAACCACCCTCCCCTAAAAGTCTAAAAAAATACACTGAAAATCCATAGTGGTAGGTGAGAAGTTCAAACTCAAATTTGATTTGAAAGACTGCCAAACATACTAAAATAGAAAATAATTTTTGCAGTAAAATCTTTTTGGAATATCAAAGAATCAAATCTTGAAAATTTGCCCTGAAACATTACAAAAATAATTCAAAATAATGACATTTGTTCTAGTTTGTTGTGAGCATATTTTAATAAAATGCATTATTTCCTACCAGATTTGAAAGTGAATAAAATCTACAAGGAAGAAGAATTTTTAAAAATATTTACTTGTAATATTCAGTGTGATTTTGAAATTCTTCATTTGTTGACGACAAAAGAGAGTCCTTAGTTATAAATCAAAATGCGCAACATTTCTGAAATATTCCACTTTTAGATTAGTAGTAATAATTACAATAATTAGTTTATATTATTTATATTCTGCGTCCAAAAGTTGCATGTGTGCATCCATTGCTTTACAACAGGGACTACTTTATAATTATTTTCAATTTTATATATTTAAAAAGATATTTTGCAACATATTCATTCATTCACACAGGTGTATATTATTCAGTACAGAATTCCAATCCAATTCAAAACCTGGAATCTCAGAATAGAAAACTGTTTGATGTGGATGTAAACATGTCTTCTTTGGCTTTTATTGCGGGATGAATTTTGGGAAAATTGTGGAATAATTGTCTATGCATAAACATATAGACAACTAACAAAATTCTCAATAAACAATAAGAAGTGGAAGAAAAATAAAACAGGGCAAAATAATACGAGACAATATATGCTTTTAATTCAAGTTGAAAGCAAATCAACTATAAAACATTTAAAGCAAAATGTTCACAAAGTAGGAATAGTGTTTGCATGTAAAAGGGATACAGTCAAGTGATTAGTGTTCTGACTGGCAAGAAAGAAAAATGTTGGGTCTTAGAAGATCATACTCCTTTTCCATGGCAACCTAAACAATATTGATCCTTAGTGTTATACCGTACCTATGGACTGTAATGGGTACGCCCCAATCCTTATAAATACAGTGGAATATACTATATGTTGGATTTAACTTGGGATTCACTTGTCCTTCACCTTGACTCACTTCTAGCTCACCACTAGCAGTTGATTACTTACAACATGCAGCTGGCAAATCTTGTATGCTGTTCCTGTTATAAATATTATTGTACATTTTCAACCTTCATTTCGGTTATTCTTATTCAGTAACCTTTTCCTACATTACAACAATTAGGTATTTCAGGACTGACAGGATTATAGCCCTTCTGCCTGATCATTTAGGGCATTCTTAAAATCTCTGAAAATCACAATTCTGCTCAAATGCTTTCATCATACATCAATTCTTCCATAAGAGAAGCAAAGGCAGGCAATAGAATGCAATCAACTTCAACCAGAAATACTCTGTTCAAAACAGCAAGTTGATCACAGTTTCTATATTCGCAATCCTTTAGCCATTGTGATCTCCACCCTTTTCCAGGCATCTGTTGTGCTTGGTAACATAAACTAAGTTTCCATGCTCAGTGAATATCTTTTATGTAGAAGCACTAAGAATTGCCTGGATTGAAGTGAAATGATTAACAAAAAATCCACTGCTCCCAATATTTAGCAGAAGAAATATGGATGGAAAACACCTTTAAAAACCTCCTAGATAAAAACAGCCATATAATTTTACCTGCTAACTCCTTAACATCTACTATTCAAAACAATTTATTCAATCTTAACAATATCAAAACAATTACAACCACATAGAAAACTATTATGAATATGATCAGAACCAAAAATAACAATAATAATTCTGAAACAGGTAGATATGAAATAAACTGTCACAGCTGCTCCTCACAATAAATTGGAGAAACTTGCAGAAATTTAAAAAATATCTATGAATACAAAAGGGATTTTATACATAACAATCTGTTAAGCCCAATAATCATACATAGAAATAAGTTCAACCACATATTCAGTATAAAGAATTCCATTATTTGCACTGTTTATATTCATACTATTATCCTCATTTTTATTGTTGTTATCAAAATGTTTCATTTGTGGTTTCCTTTGGCCTTCCTAAGGTGTATATCGATCAGGGTAACCTACTGGGAAGTCTGAACTGAAACCTTTATTTAATCTAAAAATAGTCTCACTATAGCTTTTTGAAGTTCCCTAGCCTTGCTTTTAGCAGGTGACTTGTTTCACTTTTATATTCTCTACCACAACTGCAAGGAATTGAGTACATGCAATTCTTGATATCCTGTGTTAAGCTTTACTTGACAGAGATTTCTCTGTAGAATGGAACTGTCTGAGAATTTTGTCCTGATTTTTTATATACTACAGATCTCCTGAATCTTTTCTGATAAACTCTTGTCATGCAGTCGTAGCAGAGAATGTAAAGGTGAAACAAACTGTCCCCTAAAAGCAAGTCTAAAGAAATATGGGAAAGCCATAGTGAGAGCACATGCATATACCTAAGGCAATATGGGCATATTGTCTTTGTCTCCCTAGAATGTGAGTGAGAGTATGAACTGAATTTGAATTGTCAGGCCTAAGCCTCTCTTCCTAACAGCTTAATAATATTCTTTTCTGACACTGTATTAGAGGAATATTACTTGATTTAAAGTTTAATTAGTCTGATTCGAAGCAAATATTATTCATTTTAAATTCAGTGAATTAGTGGAAATATCTACTTAAAGTAAATATTTAAAATCAGATTAATTAAACATTAAATTAGCTTATATTCCTCAAATAAAATTTCGGAGAATTATTTTTTTTTTTAAGATTTTTTTAATAAAGACAATTACTTTGCAATAAACAAGGGCTAAAAATGGCATGGAACTCAATTTTTTTTTTCTTTTGAAGTCATCTTTATTTTTCCAGTCAATTTAAATTAGTTTCAAAATAGAGCAAAGTATTTTGCTTATTGGCAATATTAAATTTATTACCTTGAAATTATAACTAAAATAAAAGCTCCAAGAAAGTTTGTTCATTTTAAACCTTAGGCATCGCAAATGCCTCAGTTTTATTATCATTTTCAGCCTGTTTTTTTAGATTGGATTGAATGACATTTGTTTGGCATCTCCCTACAGCTCTTCCTCTTTGCAATGATTCAATGAATGCACATTATTCTTATGTTTCAAATAATGCCTTTGCTGATATTTTCTTATTCTTGGCTTCCATTTTTGGTGTGTTTGTGGCATGTGTGTTTGTTTTTTTCTCTTATGCTTTTCCTACTGCCAAAACATATTAACCAAATGGTTTGGTCAGCTACATATTGAACATGTTATAAGCCAAGCAGGGCATTTTCCTTTTTTGTTATGATGAGTCCCACCCAATCTTGTACATGGACAGTTATCAGGATTGTGCCTAATAGCACTAATTTTTCTGGTCTTGTATTCTATGACACTAGCTGCTTTTGCAACTCTAGATGTCAGGATCCTGCAATAATTTGTTCAATTTTGCTCTCTTGAGTACCCTGAAATTGGCATATTTTGCTTGTAATTGGCATCTTGCCAAAATTCATCAATGTTTTCAACACCTAACTGAGTATATTTTTGCAGATAGAACCTCGCAATTCTGAAATCTATTAGGTTGGTGCAAAAATAATGTTGCTTTTTGACGTTCAACTTAACGTCAAAAAACAACATTATTTTTGCACCAACCTAATATTTGCAATTCCAATTGTTTCTTGAATGTCTGCTAAATTATTTCTGGATTCTGTTTGCTTCATTTTCAAATGTCCATGAACTGAAACGCCTCAAACCTTCTTCACCCACTAATAGGAGAATAAGGTCATCTTCATTCTCGACTAGTATTTGAATGATTTCTCAGCATTTGACAGCATTCAAATATAGCGGGTTCAGTGGTACCTTTTGAAGTCATCTTTATTTTGTTTTGTTAAACACAGTAAAAATAAGCAATAAGGTTTTTGCAGACACCATTACAAGTGTACAAAATGAGGGTCCAGTTCTAATAACGCACAACGACAAGAAAGAAAAAGAAAATTTAAAATAAGATGAAATATCAAGTATATTTATTCAAAATGGTACATACATGTTTGCTGATGTTTCCATGTAGTTGTAGAACAAAAAGTAGCTCAATACATTTTACTGGCCAGTTGACCATTGTCAAAAGAGGAAGAATTCCTAAGTTGTCTGCTTCCAAACCTTTGATTCTTATCAAAGATATGAATATATTTTCTGATGAATAAGGGGGCTGGAAAAGTGTATAGCAATTTCGGAGGGAAAAGTCTTGATATTTCTGAGATTTCTAATCTTGATAAATACTGAGAATATGGGCCTCTTTGGCAGTGAGTACTTGACATTGTCTGTGATAACACCAGGTCGGCGACAGTAACACCAGTTTTCTCTGGAACATGTTTCAAAGAAATCCACATAGCATAATCACATATAGACAGAACATCGACCCTCTACTAAAAAATAATCAAATTCTGCTTCTTTGCACCTAGAAATTCCTGTCGCCGGCCTACGAACTCACTCAACTATAAACTTTGGATCTTCTGACTGTTTCCTCCTCAACAAGACCTGTGAAGAAATCTATGTGATTGTTAACCCTTAAAAATTTACTTGCTTAAAGAACTTTTAGGCGATCAGAGAAATATTTTGAGTAAGCCTTTATATGAACATTTTTTCTTCCTTTAAGTTAAAGGAATTTACTTCTCCCTTTCTTTCTCTCATATTTGTCTATATCCCTTTAACATTTTTGTGTATGTAAATAAATATTTTCTATTGTTACACCCTTAGCAAGAGTGTGAGTTTTTATTCTTCTGCCTTGATTCCAAAAAACAGCTCCCAAACCTTTGATTCTTATCAGAGATAAGAATATATTTTCTGATGAATGAGAATGCTGGGAATGTGTATAGAAATTTTGGAGGGAAAAGTTCTTGATACTTCTGAGATTTCTAATCTCGATAAATACTGATAATATGCACCTCTTTGGCAGTGAGTACTTAACATCATCTGTGATAACATCAGGTCGGCGACAGTAACAACAGATTTTTTTTTTTTTATCTCTCTCTCTTTTTTCCCTTTGTCCTTTTTATCCCGATACATCTGTCTGGATGAATTGATTCCATTTCTAAAAAAAACTTTCGGTCCGAAGAGATGAATATTAAAATATTAATGAAATAAATTATAAACGAGATGGATTTTTAAGGTTTTTCTTGATTTATTATTATATTGCTCTGTAACTTACATTGAGCTCTCTTTGGATTATTGTCCTCCTTGGAATTATTGGACACATTGTTACAAATTGGTATTTAGGGCTTTAAATTACTAGGGTTTAGGATTGAGATTTTCTTTAACCATAAAATAGTTGATTATCTAAACATCCCCCTTAACCTCAATAATAAAATGCTTAAACCATACCATAAAGACAATGAAACCGCCACCTATATTAATTTTAATTCTAACCACTCCAATGCTATTGTGAAACAGATACCAACAACTGCTGGCACTAGGGTTAGTTAGATCCAACATAAATATCTTTAATAAAAAAATAAATTGTATGAAAATGCTCTCCAAAACAAGTGGTTTTAAAAAAATAAATTATCTTATCTAACCCCTATAAGTAACACAGAAATATCTAAAGTGAAATGTAGACACAGAAAAAGAAAAATTACATTGTTCAACCTCCCCCTTCTGCAAACTGTCAAATATTAATATCAGACAGTATTTTCTAAAGTTAATAAATAAACACTTTCCAAAAAATAACCCTCTAAGTAAGATTTTCAATAGGAAAATGATAAAGATTATCTACTCCTGTACCAACAACATGCATGAAATTATTAATTCACACAATAACCATATTTTAAGAAATTTCTATGGGACAAACAACAAGCCTGGTATTGAACCTTCCTGTAATTGTAGATCTAAAGATAATTGTCCAGTAGAGGGCAAATGCAGATCTCCCAGGGTTATATATCAAGCGATCATTTCTCGCAAAGAAGATATGAAAAATTATGTTTACATTGGAATTTCTGCAGGGGAATGGAAACAGATTTTATACCCATAGGCATCTTTTTAACCTTAACCTAAAACACCAAACAGATATTTCAAAAAAAAAAAAAAATTTAAGGAATTGAAGGAGAAAAATTGGAGCTCATAGATAATTTGGAAGATTATATGTTCTGTACATACTCATAATAGTCTTAGAGATAGGTGTGACTTATGTTTAGAAGAAAAAATCAGAATAATAAAATACAATAATCAAAGCCAACTATTAAATCAGCGGAATGAATTGGTGTTAAAATGTCGACATAAAAGTAAATTCAAATTTCACGAATATAGGTTTAATTTAATTAGATTGTATGAAAATGCTCTCCAACATATATTTCCATAATATTCACACCCCTCTAACTCTTAAATATCAAATGTATAACTAATGCTAATTTCTATATTGCCCCTCTCTATAACCTCTTTACCTATATTAATTATCATACTTATTATAAAACCCAGGTTGTGTGTGTGTGTGTGTGTGTGTGTGTGTCTGTACGTTTATATATTGGATCGGATTTCCTACATTTTTCAACCGATTTTAACAAAACTTCAAAGGACTACGTAAAATTACCTTGCAGTGGTTCTGACAGCACCAAAAATTGGAAAAACACAATTGCTTTTTCACAAAATCAATTTGAAAACACGATTAAGAGGCATCGCGAGAATGAAAGGGGGACAACTCATATCGAGTTATACTTATTATAAAACCCAGGTTGGTTGTGTGTGTGTGTGTGTGTTCGTTTATATATGGGATCGGATTTCTTACATTTTTCAACCGATTTCAACAAAACTTCACTTTTTGGGGCAGATAGTGTTTCTTATTGTCTTGCACACTTTTTTCTTTATTTTTACATTCAGAATGCTTTAAAAAAAATTCCATTTACAAGACAATTGTTTTATAATAAAATTCTATTCAATCATAACGATTGAAAACAATGGATTTGACCAATTCGTAAAAAAACTAAACAAACAAAAAAACTAATTAAGACATGCGTGTCCGTCAACCTTAAACAATAATCTTTGTCAATTTTATTTTTCAGTCTTTATGATGGTCGATACTTGATCTATCTCTTACTGTTACATCCCCGGGCAACGCCGGGCTCTACTGCTAGTTATTTATAAACTTTCCCCTACTACAATATCTCCCCACCTCTCTTTCCATTAATCTCTTTATCTATATATTTTAAAGTTATTTTTAAACCCCTTTTTATTCCTCTTTTAATTTTAAATTAATATTTAATTCTTCAGATAACCCCAAATTAATGTCATAAGATTAATATTCAGGTTTAATTTTAATAAACTTCCATCGTCCCCTGTCTCATGACTTTTGTCTGACTGAAACATTGAAATGGATTAAATTCTGTATTAGTTTATCGACTGTTTTTTTTTTTTTTTTTTAGCTTTCACAGTTAAATTTCTTTTTTCTGACACAAACAGGTTACCGATATCTTCGTCTGCTGAAAAAAGTTATTCCCCATATGAGGTTGTATTTTTTATTCATTATAGTCATCCTATATACTAGATAGAAAAAGAGAGAGAGAGACACATACACACACTATTGTTATATATATGAGATAAGAGTTATTCAGGTGTGACCTTGATGAAACCTCATAGGTTACCGTGTGTAAAATGTCTTTCGCTAATGAAGGGGGGAAAATTAAGCAAGAATTACAGTTTTTCACCAAATCCTGTTAATTAATTCTTAAATTTACTAATTTTCTTTGAAAGAAATCTCTTGGACAAATATTGGATATCTGAGTGGTTTTTAATTTTGTTGTTTTCACTTTTCGTCAATAATAATTTTTTATGAAGAATCATAATCAGATTACGACATATTGTCTGTACCCGGACTATTTTTGAACAAGGAACAAATTCTTCTTTGACACCGATGTCTGATATTCATTTCTCTTCCCTGTTTATGTTCAGAAACTACATGCGTTGTATTTTTAAATAATTAATCTTTTTTAATTGCCATTTCTTTAACATTACAAAATATTGTCGAGCTGGAGAAAGAAATACCAAGTCCAACAACAACAGCAAATCCTTTTTGTTTTTTTGTATGAAAAGATTTGAATTCGCCCTGAAAAAGGTAAGTGAAGCAAATCGTCACTGACTTCATAAAAGCCGCGCAGTAAACTTATTTCAAATGCCTTCTTTGAAAGAAATTTCTTTAAATTTCGGTTTTACTTGAAAAATGAAAGTTAAAACAACAAATTTAACATCTCTTAAAAATCCAATAAATGTTTCGACGTCATATGGAAATTTCAGGATTTTGTGTAAAAAGTAATGTTTACTGTTTAGTTTTTAGTTTTTAACTTTTTATTTTACTTAATGAGAATAAATAATGTTTATACCCGGTTGACTATAGGTCTTAAGCCCCACCCCAAATGTTATATAATCATAACTGTTACTTAAAAAAGATGAAAAAATATAATTGAAGAAATACGGAACACCGTCGGTGCAATAATTAAGACATTTTTGTATTTATGTTTAAAAATACATTATTATTTGAACTTTATATAACCAATTGTTTTGGAATATTTTTTGTTATTTTACGATTTTACGAAAATTACTAGTATGAATAATTTAATTTTTTAAATGACAAATAGCATTTTTTTTTTTTTTTTTTAAAGTTAAATGATAATTTTGTTTTCAGTTTAATAAATAAATTCTTCTTATGATTTTTATTTTCGTACCAGTTTGATAAAATATTTAATTTGCACCCAAAATATTTTAAAAATTATTCTGTATTCAAGAAATATTGAATTATCATATTAATTGTCCAGGATGAAATATAATAAAAAACGGTAATTCAGAATTATTTCCTTTTTGAACATTCATATAAATTTTGAAAAAGTTGACAAAAAGATGTCAGTTTCTGAAAAAAAAAAAAAAGAAAAAAAGAAAACTGTTCGCACTTGAAAATAGCATTAAACTTTATTTTTTCATTCATATTTCATGTCTTTATTCAATTAAAAGTAAATTTTTTTTTAAAATAATTAAGTTTAAGTAAGTGTAGATTTGCTTTCCTCTGTCCAATCTGAATGAAAATTTCATGCTTTAGCTTTTAAGTGATGCAAGCATGAATTCAACTGTTAAAAAAAAATTATTGAATTATATTTTTGATATTTTGGACAAATTCTAATGCATAATTGTTTTCACTGAATTAAAATTGTCAGGGATTTCCCTCTATTATAACTAAAAAAAAATGGAAGAATAATACTTCTCCATATTAACCTTATTCTGACTGGAGGCGAAAATTGTTGCTGTATGGATTCTCTCCCTTGTACCTGTAGGCACATTCTTGAGAGGTTTGCTAAAAAATAAACACTTGTCAACAGTTATTTTCGGTATTTTAAGCCTACTCTCACTTTCGAAATATCAAAAACGAACAGAAGGGAAGCTGATCCCATAAAAAATATTTCCACAAAGTTATCTAATAAAATAACCTATTGATTTTACCGTAAAACATTTTGGCTATTTATACAATTCATAAATACTGAATAAGTACTGAAAATTCTGTTTGAAGGTACCTCCATGAGATCGCTAAAAAAGACCATAGCATGATTGAAAAGACGCCAAACTTAACGAAAACAAAATTTCATCGTCTAAATGTTCATGTTATTATTAAGAGGAAAGATCAAAGTATTTTGGGGTTTGTTTTTTTTTTTACATTTTTTAATCGTTCCGAGCACGTCCGAAATTTTCGTTAAAAATCGTTTTTTTTTTTTGAGTCAGCAAAATTGACAGATAGGTAGGTGGAATCTAATTAAAAAAAAAAAAAAAAAAAAAAAACATGATTTGCATTCCTCAAAGCCTTCTGCTTTTAACTATTGTAATCACTAAACACGATGTGATCGAATTTCTAGCGTTTTCATAAAATTAGTTATGGGAGGGGAGGGTAATATATATAAAAAAAATATTCTGCCATGACTTTAATAAAGAAAAAACATATATTAATTTCGATCATCTGTGAATAGTTTCTGAAAGTTTCATTAACATTCGACAATTATTTTTATTTTTGCAAGATTTTCCAAATTAATGTGTTTCATGCAAAAAAAAAAAAGTGCTAAAAATTGTATATGTTATGTTACTAGTTCCAGTGGTACAAAGAGGAACAAGGTTTTTTTAATCAAAATTTAGAATGTTCTAAAAAGAAGGAAAAAAAAATTAAAAATAATTAAAAACTTTGGTTTTTTCTCTTAATAATAACATAAGCATTTAGATGATAAAATTTTGTTTTCATCAAGTTTGGCATCTTTTTCATCATGCTATGCTATTTTTTTTTTGCAATTTCATTGAGTTACCTACAGTAATATGTCAAATATTTAAATATAGGCCCTAGGGGTAGCAGTTTTTTGCTTTGATTTCATCAATGAAACATCCATTTTGGTGATAGCTAATCAGTTGGAGTTTTTTCATCAATCATATTTATTGATTACCGTAAAACATTTTGGCTTGATTTTTTTTTAATAAATAATAAAATTTTACAAGAATTGTACCGTTTTAAAAGTAACAATTAGAATAATTTATAAACTTTTAAAATTCTGTATTAATTTGTAGTGATCAAGTGATATTTTTAAAATAAAAATATTAATCATCAATAGAAAAAGTCATTACAATTCAATAACCCTCAGTACTTTAAAAAGACTTTTTAAATTTGTATAATTTTTTCTGATTATCAGTAAAATCTATCAAGTTATCCATAATGACAAATCTGTTAAAATCTGTATTAAAAAATATTTTAAAAGTAAAACATATTTTACACTATTTAAATTATTTGGACTATTGTCCTCATCTTTGTTGCCATATTTATCACAACATTTCGGCCATTGTAAGCTCCAGCCTTCTTCAGGTGGTTGGAATGTCGAACTGAACCCTTTATTTCACTCACTGGGGTAGACTGTTCTCGTTCCACATGCCGTGTCTAATGGATTTCAGTTATCAATTATCTTCTGTTAATTCACCTCTCCACTGCCTTAACCAGGTATTGAACTCACAATTCTTTGGGTCTTGTCACTGGATCTAACCAACACCTTTATCCACTGTGTCTTGTGTCCTTAAGGACACATGGCACAGTGAAACATACTTTTCTGAAACATTGAGAAAAATTAGCTGTTTTCAAGTTTAATTAAACTGAATGGAAACAAGTATTACTGTTAGATTAAAATATAGCAGAAAAGTATATATTTTAACATGCAGATCTTGTTTATTCTAAAGTGTTGAGTGACTTATTGACAGCCTGATGTTTAGGAATTCTATGAGAAGGGGATTGAAGTAAAAGAAATTTATTGACGAATACAATATGAACGCCTTATTTACATGGTTTTTGTTTGTCTTCTAACTGGCCAATCCAGGGAATGCAAATAGTGTATAGATTCTCCAATTTAGCTTGCAGGAGAAAATCTTTCAGAGATATAATTTTTGTTAATCTTACTTATTATAAAACGCAGATTGTGTGTGTGTGTGTGTCTGTACGTTTATATAACGGATCAGATTTCCTACATTTTTCAACCGATTCCAACAACACTTCACAGGACTGTGTAAAATCACCTCGTGGTGGTTCTGACAGTGTCAAAAATTGGGAAAACACGGTTGTTTTTACACGAAATCAATTTGAAAACACGATAAAACACGATTCTGTCACCAGAATGAAAGGGGGACAACTCGTATCGAGTTATACTTATTATAAAACCCAGGTTTGGGTGTGTTCGCTTATATATGGGATTGGATTTCCTACATTTTTCAATCGATTTCAACAAAACTTGACTTTTTTTTGGCAGGTAGTGTCTTGTACACTTTTTTCTTTATTTTTACATTCAGAATGCTTTAAAAATTCCATTTACAAGACAATTGTTTATAATAAAATTCTATTCAATCAATAGACTCATAACGATTGAAAACAATGTTTTTGTTTGAGTTTGGGTTTGACCAATTCGTAAAAAAAAAAAAAAAACTAATTAAGACATGCGTGTCTGTCAACCTTAAACAATAATCTTTGTCCATTTTATTTTTCAGTCTTCATGATAGTCGATACTTGATCTATCTCTTACTGTTACATCCCTGGGTAACGCCGGGCTCTACTGCTATATTTTATAAATTTACCTGTAAACTACAATGAAAATTTTACTTAACAGGTAACATAGGCATAAATATATAGAAAATCACTGTGAACATACATTTACTTGTAGCTAAAATTGATGGTCATGGAATGGTCATTTGCCATTCTAATCTAAAAATATATTAGAAGAGGACTGCAATTTAGTGAAAAAGTAATAAAAATTATGAGCAAAATGAACATGTATAAGTGTTTTGAAAGATGATCTGTTATATATTTATCGTAAATAATTCATAATTATATATTAAGCATAATAATGCACATGACCAAACATGATTAACAGTTACTTGCACACTCTACATGTAATCTTCATGTATTTTCATGTTCATTGATATGGGCATTTAAACCTCTCTGGCTAACCCAGGATGTTATAATGTGGGTAGCATTCAAACTTGAACAATGTACTCATCACTATCTATACACAGATGTATATCTTTTAGACACTTGTCAAATGACTTAAGCCAAGCAACTGGCCAATGTTTCTCCTTTTTCAGAGCACTGTTTAATTTCTCCAGGAACTGACTCTTACCAACTTCCTCATTGTAGCATTCTATGATGATGTATTCTTCTGCTGACAGTCTATTCTTCTGCGACGTTGGATGTTTGAGGCAGACACCATAAGTCGAAATAATGGATATTGCGCCGTAAACATGATTCATCATAGGTTGGGTCAGTACTAACCCTGGGATGTACTGTGTAATCTTTTTAGATATGTATCATGTATCATCCTAGGTTGGGACTGTTTTAACCCTGTGATGTATTGTATCAGTCAGTTATGTGCCATGCATGAAACACACTTAGGTGACCATGTAGCTTTTGATACATGACTGACGAGGCAAATTTTTCCTGCATTGCCATTTCTTTCTGCAGTAGACCAGTTGACATTCAAGGTTATAGAAACTGGTCTGTCTTGCTATTTACCCATAGCTAGGGAGAGAAGAAGAGGATTCATGCCTTTCCCAAGGTTATTAGTACATAAGTGAATGTAATGGATTTGACTGGAATTTGAACTCTGCTTTCTGATTCCTCAATCCAAGCCGCTGTCTATTATTCCACCATAAGTCTTTTAAAAGTTGATCTGTTATATTCATCATAATAATCAGGAACCCACAACCATAACTTGTGAACTCTACACACAGTCTTCAGGCTTTTGATACTGCTATGTATATAACACCATTTATACCCATTTTGCCAACCCAGGATGTTATAGTGTGGGTAGTTAGTGAACACATACAACAGACCAATTAACTAAAATCCCCTGGGTGGAGGAAAATCTAGATACAGCCACAAATTAAATAGCTGAAAAATGACTACTATTAGCGGAAAAGAATCTCCCAAGCACCATAATATATTTACAGCTGTGCCAAAACTGGTGCCCAATATGAGAGAGCCAAATGGACCATGACAAAGGAGCATACCACCAAAAGAAATATGGCAGGTCCCAAGCTTCCGTCTACCATTGCATATACATATTAACATAAAGAGTAAGAGTTGAAGGAGTATACTAAAATGGTAGAGGAGAAGAAAGTGCTCAATGCTGCAATGACACAGTGTTTATATGATAATAATCTGGCTTGCACATGCCCAACCCTCACTGTATCTTGTATATATATTATTTAAATGTTTTGAAATTTAGTAAAAGAAAGAAAAGCCAGGAGCAAAATGAACATTTATAAGCTTTTTAAAAGATGATCTGTTATACATGTTTGAAGGCTTTTCCATCAGATTTCAAGTAAGCTTTCTTGTGAAACACTCAAGGTAGCATTTGAGTTTAATTATATATAGATAACATTTAAGTTGACATGAATATTAATCACTGTGCAAATAAAAAATAAAAAATGGTATAAACGAAACTGATGCCTTTTCTGATGAAATGTTTATCTGAAAAAAGATCTAATATTAACTTTCATATTACCTGGCTTTCATTTCTTTACAGTAGCATTGGAGAACGCATTCATGCAGAATTGTCAATTTCTGTAAAATTCTTTAAGCTGCACTTTCTTTAAGTTGACAATATTTGCTTAAATTTTGATTCAGCTTTCATATTCTTTTTGTGGTTTATGATAGGTCTTTTTTTTTTTTTTTTTTTTTTAAAGAAAAGTGGATGAAAAGTTATAAATTCAAAGGAATTCAATCCAAGGTGATAATATAGAATTTTCATGTCCCATTTTGTAAGTAGAATTAAAACAATCTCTACAACAGATAAAAAGGAGGAGGATACAGTTGTTAAAACATTGCAAGTATAGAAATCATGATGAAAATGCTGGTTTGAATGGAGTGGTATATGATATAGATTATTTTGTCAAATGCAATAAAGGTAATTTTACAACACTTTCAAGAGGAACAGAAACAAGTGTGAGGAACAAAATTTGTTTTCTAACAGATGCTGCAATTTTCCTGGTCTAAGGTGTGACCTATCTTCTGTTAGAAAACAATATATTTCTATAATACATGATTTCGCTTGAGCAGATAGGCTTAATGCTCAAATTTGGCTCAATTAATAAGTAGAAATAGTTGACTGAATATTTTATTTCCATGAGATTTTTATAAAGATATTAGAGAAGTTTCAAGTGGTTTTCCTTCTTTATGCATAATAAGTGTTTAGTTTATATTGAATGGGAGTTGCTAATTAAATGAATACATGAGACCTTTACTAATTTAAATGTTATTCCTGTCAAGATTTTTCTCACATCATCTCTGGGGCTGTTGTTTGTATATTCACTTATTCCAACATTCTTTTTTCTTCCCTGCTCTACTGGATTGATGCAAGTGGTCATGTCCTTCTGCTCTGCACTCGGTGGTTGCACGTATCCCTAAATCAACCTCAGCACCTAACCTCATTTGGTGGTCAAGTGTGAAATTTGGGTGTAGAATGTATCTGTCATAATACCATGTGTGGTTTTAAATTCAAAGTCGTCCTTTTCCTAGTATGGAATGCAGCTTGCTGATTTTGTTTTTCTGTTCCATCATCCATTCAAACATTCACACGTCGATGTGCACTGTTACATCATTTAATAATAATTTGATGGAAAATCTGCTCTAGTTTTACATGCCAGCCAGAATAAAAGTAGATCAATTTTTTTTTACTTCATTTGCATTGTATAAATGATGTAAATCAAAATATACTGATAAATGTATCAGATTTAAACACAAATTTATCAGTCATTCTACCTTGATTTCTTTGTATTCAACAGTATATTTCATGACAAATGCTTTTTTCATAACTATATGTGTAGTGTTTTTTTAATCCTGTGTTCACTTAATATATTTTTTCTTTTTCTGTTTGTGTCTTTCAGAGTACCTGAGACCATGGTGAATATTCATGAGAAAGAAGGCTCTGAAATTTGTGAATTTGTAACAACACATGAAATATTTAACAGAATACGCATAGGGGGAGAACCCATTTTCTATGAAGTATGTGGCGCTACATTTTCTGTAATTTGAAATCTCAAAACAAACATGAAAAACCACACAGGCCAGAAATCTGTGCAGTAAGTTTTTCAGTTAAATCATCACTCACTAAACACATGTCAGCACACACTGGAGAGAAACCTATCAATTGTGAAATCAGTGGATTCAATTTTTCTCAAAATGCAAATATGAAGCAACACATGCATACACACACTGGAGAGAAACCTTTCCACTGCGTAATCTGTGAATTTAAATCTTCCCAAAATTCAGATCTCAAAAGACACATGTTAACACACACAGGAGAGAAACCTTTCCGCTGCAAAATCTGTGGATTTGAATCTTCCCGAAATTCATCTCTCAAAAGACACATGTTAACACACACGGGAGAGAAACGTTTCCACTGCAAAATCTGTGGATTTAAATCTTCCCGAAATTCAGATCTCAAAAAGCACATGTTAAGACACTCTGGAGAGAAACCTTTTCACTGCGAAATCTGTGAATTTAAGTGTTCCCAAAAATCATCTTTAAAATCACATATGTTTAGACACACTGGAGAGAAACCTTTCCACTGTGAAATCTGTGGAATTGAATTTTCCCGAAATTCAGATCTCAAAAGACACATGGTAACACACACTGGAGAGAAACCTTACAACTGCGAAATCTGTGGATTTAAATCTTCCCAAAATTCAGATCTGAAAAAGCACATGATAATACACACTGGAGAGAAACCTTTCCACTGCGAAATATGCGAATATAAGTCTTCCCAAAAATCAACTCTAAAATTGCATATGTTAAAACACAAGGGAGACAAATCTTTCCACTGCGAAATCTGTGGATTTAAATCTTCTCAAAATTCCAATCTCAAAAAACACATGTTAATACACACTGGAGAGAAACCGTTCCACTGTGAAATCTGTGGATGTAAGTTTTCCCAAAATTCACATCTCAAACAACATATGTATACACACACTGGAGAGAAACCATTCCACTGTGAAATCTGTGGATGTATGTTTTCCCAAAGTTCATCTCTAAAAACGCACATGTTAACGCACACTGGAGAGAAGCCATTCCACTGTGAAATCTGCGGATGTAAGTTTTCCCAACATTCACATCGCAAACAACACATGTATACACACACTGGAAAGAAATCCACTGTGAAATCTGTTGATGCATGTTTTCCCAAAGTTCATCTCTAAAAATGTGCATGTTAACACACACTGGAGAAGCTGAATTGTGTGGATTTAAAAATTTTCCTGAAATTCGCATTTCAAAAAACATGTTTACCGATGGAGGAGAAAAATGATTCCACTGTGAAATCTGGATGTATGTTTTGTTTTAAATTCATCTTTGAAAGTGCTCATAAAAAACACTTGAAAGTAACCATTCCACTGAAATCTGTGGAGGAATATTTTCATTTAAATCATACCTCTAATAACACATTTTAATACACTGACTATTGTGAAATCTTGTGAGCTAGTTTTTCACTAAATTTATTATCTCAATGCCTGTTAGCTACAATTACTGCTGAAAATGGCACAGCATCTAACAGAAGATACATCACCAAGTTACGAAAAATATTTGAATGCGTAAATTATCATTTTGTTAGAGATTTGGACATGTTAAGTTCCATTATAGATTTTGCTGTTCTGTAAAATATATACCCAGTACTTATATTGAAGCTATTCCTTAAATGACTCTGTAAAATGCTGTGTAGCCATAGAAGGTGAAACAAACACTCAGAAGATGAAGATAGGAATGAACTGAAAGTTGGAAGTCCAGAGAAGCAACTGTTAGCATAGAACTTACAGTTACATCCATCCTGTAAAATTGTCTAGTACTGCATGTAAATTCATAATGCCTTGCTACCATGTTGGAAAGTTATTCAGAACAATTACCATGAAATTATTCATAGAAAAAACACAGGGAAGATTTGTTAGGGTGGTGGGAAAGTTACTGATGCTGAGATGAAGTAGACATCCCAGACCAGATGTGGCAGTAATATTCAATGAGTGAAGGAATGACAGATTTATAAATATGCAAGTTATATTCAGATGAGTTAAATCGTCTGAGTTAAATTTCTTTCCAGCAGACCTAACAATTTCTTCAATGTAATCTTTCCACTGTCAGCTGAATCATTTAGATCTTATGCCTGCCTCCATTATAGTAGGCAAGAGAACAAGAATATCTCTCTCACACACTACAGACAGAGAATGGCCAGACATGAGATATGGTATGAAAACAAGATCTGTATATCACAGACTGGCTGAGAGTAAGTGATGAAATATTGCCGTGAATAAAATGTATAATGAAGATTGAAAACTTTAATTAGCAATGCCCATTTGTTATGCACTAAACACTTATTATAAATGGAGAAGGAAAACCACTGGAAATCTCTGCAATATCTTAATAAAAATGTCATCACAATTTACAAAGAAATGTGCAAGATATATTCTATCAGGAATTGTCTAGCATGAACAAAATTTCCTTGTATATATCTTGCAGCCTCAGCCGAGATTGAACTCACCAATACTTTGATTGGTGTAGTTCATAATCTTGTCAAATAGCTGAATTCTTGATGCTTCGCTAGGGCTATCAAGGGTGTTTTTATCGTGACACCATCTCTAAATGGATTGCCAACCAAGGCTCAGAGAGATTCCATTCACCCTCATCTAAGAGCAGGTTTTGAATTCAGAGTTTTCCTTCTCCTAGACCAGTTGCCATCCAAGGATATAGAACCCAGTCTGTCCTGCTATTTTAGCCATAGCTGGAAGGAGAAGAAAGAGGATTCACACCTTTCCTAAGGGTATTAGCACATAAGTGAATGTAATGGATTCGACTGGAATTCGAACACGGCTCTCCGATTCCTCAATCCAAGCCACTATCCATTACTCCACCGTGCCTCCTTGTAGAAAACCTAGCAATTTCTTCAATATAATCTTTCAACTTCATATATAAAAAAATTTGAACCCAGAAGGTGCAATGAGTCACTTTCCTGAAGGTTAGAAGAAAAAATAGGTTCTCTAAGACAGTTAAATATAAACTTTTGTTTTGGAGATGTTAAAATTAACAAGCCATTTCTTGCCTCAGTTAACAACAGATTGTAGGTCATTTTGAATTCAGCTGCCAATATGACTTCAAAGAACTGATTAGATTTACCATTAAGAAAGGAGTAAATTGTTGTGTCGTCAGCATACGAAGTTGAGAACTGATGCCATTGGGAAGGTTGTTGATGAAAATGTAGGACAATGTCAGTCCAAGGAAAGAGCTTCGACAAATACTTGCATTCATGCAAAAAGATCTAAAAGAGTAGCTATTCAAAACATATCTCATTTCACAAATTGATAAGAAAGACATAATATTTTATATACATAAACATTTTAAAAATATTGATGCAAAATGATTTGTATTAAGCTTTTCAATTTTTTATAAGTAAATATAGTTTTCACTTGTTAACAATATCACCTAATCATATGAAAGAAAGATTTATATACTATAAATTATTATAATTAAAAAGAAAATAAAACAATTCTGGTAAAAATTCATTATGTTACATTACTATGCAACCAACTACACACTAACCCTCCACACACTTTACACCCATAATGAGGCATCTCTCTTTTTTTTTTCTCTATGACATTAATCGAATCTCTATCAACTTGTTGCAGTCAGCAGTCGGGTGAACAACTGGACAGACAAATGACAGACTGTAGAAACAAAAGTGAATGAGATTTAAAAATAGCATCTTTCACATGTGGAATCATGTGATCTAATATGAAAAATTGAGTGGGGAAAATATCTGAAGAATCACTTGGACTGCAGAGCTCAAGCAATCAACAGCCTTTCTTTTGATATCATCAACTAATAAAATGAGTGAGTTAGGACTAGGCTTCAGTCTCTTCATGTTGCATGTTGTCATATATTTGATAGACCAAGTGTGTGTGTTAACCACTGAAGATAAGAACATGTGTGATTCATCCAATTATAGAAAGCAACAATCAACACGGTGCCAAATCTTCCTAACAGAAAGAGAAATTTTATATTGCTGAAGGCATGAAAAAGAGGAGACAAAACTTGCAACAGTAAAGAAAGAGAAACAGAATTTAAAAGATATTCCGACAAATACAAAAGAAGAGGACAGAACTGAAAGAAATGAAAAAAAGATGTTATAGACAAGCGTATCGTTGCAAGAAGGAAATACGACAACAGCAGAAATAGATTTACATGATTTATTTCAATAGGAACGTGTGGGTTTGAGACAGCTACCTTGTGGTATAGTTCATAAGCCGGCTCCCGGTCTGGGTTGATCTCACATAGTAGTTCACACTGGTTGGCATGGCGCTCCTCCTGCTGACTGACTGTGACAGGTCTCTTCCCTGGCCTCCTGTTGACTGCTGTTGTACTTCACTGTGACCCATTTTATGGCATTTTTTATGGCTTAACAGGCTCGAAAAATGATGTGAGTATAATTAGGAGGGAAGTATTTTCGTTGAAAAATAGAAACACTTTAAAATATTATTTTATTTTTCAACCGGAACTCGTGCGTCGGGCCTATGCGTAAACGATGATAATGGTCATTTTGTGATGGGGCCTTGTCCCGTTCACATCTGGCTCTCGCTCTTTAGTATGTTAGTTTATTTGCTTGCAAATCAGCCGAGATATGTCTTATTTTATTTTATAACAAAGAGAAATCTAAAAAAAGACAAAACACATTTTATTCCAGATAACAGACAAAAGCTAAGTGTTACTTGTGGTTTTCATATCGCATACACTGCACACATCTTTACATGCAGACATATTTTTTTATGTTGTTCTAATGTATAATTAAATCTTGTTAAATCTTATTGCGGGGTTTGTTGTTCGTCGCTATTGCTTATTTCTCCTCATTCATGCTTATGTGACCCTGCAAGAGGACCCATCACTTATGGTGAAGAAACTTTGGTGATAGATCAACCCCTTACCCACACTAGACAGACACGCTTGCAGAGGTGCTGAGATCTCCCATATACACACAATCACACACGCCCAACAAAGATGCTGCTTGTGGACATATATTTGATAGACCAAATAGTCCCAGGCCAAAATGCAATGGTGAACTACTCAACGTGTTAATCACTGAAAACAAGAGCATGTGTGATTCATCCAATTATTGAATTGGAGAAAGCAACAATAAACACAATGCCCAAATCTTCCCAACTGGAAGAGAATTTGATATTGCTGAAGACTCTGAAAAGTGAACAGCCATCACATGGGGTCAAGACTTGCAACAGTAAAGAGAGAGAAACAGAATTTAAAAGATATTCTTGCATGCGCAAATATGAAAACAAAGGACTGAACTGAAAGAAAGAAAGAAAAATATAATGAGAGAGAGGGAGAGAAAAGAAGAAACGTTTTATTTCAGATAATGGACAAAAAGCTTCGTTTGGTTTACATATCACATAAGCCATGCACACATCTTTACATGCAGACATATTTTCTATGTTTTTCTAATGTATAATTAAATCTTGTTAAATCTTATTGTGGTGTTTGTCATTCATCACTATTGTTCATTTCTCCTTATCCATGCTTATGTGACCGTGAGAGAACTTACCACTTATGGTGAGGAAACATTGGCCATATTCTTTGGCAATGGGTCATTTTTTACCATTTTCTTTTTATAGTTTGTGTTGCAACAATTGATTTGTAACAATATATATATGTACACATATTTACATGTAGACACATTTCCTTTCTCTAATTAAATCTTGTTACAGCTTTTTATGGTGTTTGTCGTTCGTCACTATTGGTTGTTTTTCCTTATCCATATTTATTTGTCTCTGCGAGAGAACCCACCACTAACAGTGTGAAAACCTTGGTCATATCCTTTTTTAACCATTTTCTTTCTATATTTTGTGTTGTGACAATTCATGGCCACAATAATCCTCCATGTATGGCTGTGTTGCAGGCCCGGTAGGGTGCAGTGCTGGTTTATTACTAATTTGCCTTGTGCCAGACACCACACTAAACTACCGAGTCTACAAGCAAAGTAAAAAAAATAAAAAATGCGTGAATGAACAACGAAGGAATGTGGTTAATCCGCACGTGCATAAAATAAAAAACATTAACGAGATAGCCTGCACGGAATGACAGAAAAAGACTGGATTCAAACAAGAGTAGTTTTTATTAAATACAGGAAAACAAGTAACTTATCCCGTGGTAGGGATCAGTGAAAATGTTCCGCGCCAAAAATAGAAAACAAGATGGCTAAGGTGGGAAAAGTTCTTGAAGAAGAAGGTTCCAGAAAAGTCAATCTACCAGAATAATATACATACAAAGAAAAATACTCACTGCGAGTTTTTGCTAATGTGAGTGAAATGTTATGTATATATTTTTTAGGTACTGGTTCAGAGTCCAATGATTTGAGAGTGTATGTGATTTTGAGTTTTTTTCTTTTTGTGTTCAAGTTCAAGGTAGGGACTCAGAGTTCGGTCAGGTCTTGAATTAACTGTCGAGAATTTTAACGGAATGCTGTGGACGTCTAGCCAAAAGGACGAAGATCTAGTTGCGGTCAGTCGCATCGTCTATGGGAAGTTAATTATGGCGAGTCCAGAAGGGCGAAGAATTAATTATTGGTGTTTGCATCGCCTCGGAGAAGGATTTGTGCGACGAGCCAAAAGGGTCGAAGAATTAATATTTGTGGTCGCATCGTAAGATATCCTTCGTCTGTCAACCTTAAATATTGACATGGATAAAATGAGTCTGCTTAGGTCCGAGTCTGGATCACAACTAACTTTTGAAACCACCAGTTTGTCCGTGACGTCACAGAAATTTCGCGGGAAGATTTCAAAAATCTAATTTGCATAAGAAGGAATAGCAGGTCGCTTGACTGACGACAAAACCAGTTTACTACTGTATTTGACTGAAAGAGACAGGAAGGGGTGTGTGGTGGAAAGGGAGGAAACTCTCGCGCGCGCGTAAAATGTTGTAGATGGAATAATACATTATTCTACAGCTGCATCATTGCTCTCACATTGTTGGAGGACCTTCCTTTTTTTACTTGAAACTGCTTCTAAATGATGTAGATTGCAGTTTCCTACATGGCAGTCATGCTTAGGCATAAAGTGCAAACAGGAAATGTGCACAATGGCAGAAGCAAAATAACATCCCAGCAAAGGAAGCATAAAGTGCAAACAGCATTTTGTGCTCAATGGCAGATGTAAAATAGCATCCCTATTGGAAAAATAAATTGGAGTTTAGGTTTGTCTAGCTGAAACCAAATAAAGGTGGCAACTTGGTAGCTTATTATCATGAAATTTCTCCCATTCAGGAACAAGTGACAACAAGTCTGATAGTAAGGTTGACAATGTAAACAAGACAGTGAAGGAAATTAACAATGTTCAATACTTATGAAAATAAAAAGAGAAACTTTATTTACTGTTGTGGATTCCAAGATGAAATTCGGTCTCCAATGAATGACAAACGCAAGAAATAAAGATAAGAAATTAAATGTATTTACACAATAATACAAAGGATAATTCTGTTAGTAAATCCAGGAACATGGTTAGTTGCAATAATAATAATAATAATATATATACACAGTCTCGAAGTAGGACTTCCTTAGAGTCTACGTGCTTGTAACTGACTTCTACAAGCGGTTACCTCACACTATTACTCTACCTCCAATTCAATCACAATCTCTCTCTCTCTCTATTCTGACTTTGGGTATTTAATGGCAGCAGTCCCAGTAATACTCTGGTCGAGTCCACTTATATGAAAAAGGGGAGGACCCCATAACATTTACAATAAAAACCACAGTTATATGTAGGCAAAAAAATAATACATGAATTGCACTGATAATTTGTTTTAGTGCCATAAGAATTTTCCCAGCCATTTAACATAAAGTGATTTTTGTACTTACAAGCAGTGGAAAAGAAAAGGATAACTCAGATATTTTCATCTGAGCTGTTGAAACTTTTTATAACAGCTTCAGACAACCACTAGGGGTCTTAATGGATTATAGATTTAACTCTTTAAAATTTCAGCATACTCTGCCAGGGATACAAAAATACATGTATATAGGCTTACAAAACTCAGCAATCTCCATGACGATCACTCCACTTTGTTTTCAGTGATAATTTGTTGCCATAGTGATGTCAGTCTATCCCTGCTGTCGAAAACTTGTCAAAAGGTGTGAATTTGCTCTTTTAACCATCACCAAGGCATGACTAAAGTCAAACAAGCCACAAGAAGATTATATGGGCAAAATAAACAAACAAGTTAACTTTCCTTTTCTTCCCTTTTCCTATCTTTCCCTTCCCTTTCTCTTTCCTTTCCCATTTCTTTCCTTTCTCTTTCTTCCCTTTCCTCTTTCTTTTCCTCCCTTTCCCTTCTTTTCCCTTTTCTTTCCCATTTTCCTTTTCTTTCCCTTTCCTTTCCTTTCTTTTCCCCTTTCTTCCTTTTCTTTCCCTTTCCTTTCTCTTCCCTTTCCTTTCCCACCACCACAAGTATACAAAACTAATGGTCTGGAAAAAAAAATCATTAAACTAGCAAACAATATGTCTGCTAAAATTTTGACACTTGTATAAATTATGTTTTAATTTTAAAATAAAATACAGTATATTTACAAAATAAGTGTACATATATAAATATGAAAAATTATTTTTATTATTTTAATTTTAATTTCCAACATCTCAGCAAAGGAGGAATAAAGTGAAAACAGCAAAGTGCTCAATGGCAGAAGTAAAATAGCATCCAAGCAAAGGGGGAATAAGGTGCAATAAGCAAAATACTCAATGGCAGAAGTAAAAGAGCATCCTAACAAAGGTGCATAAAATGCAAACAGCAAATATGATCAGTAATGCCAGCCAAAAATCCCTGTACCAGCACATATACTGTTAAGCGGCGCCAAAAAAAGCAAACAGGAAATTAAGATTTTCTGAAGAACTACTGCCAACTAATGCAAGTTGTTTAGTCAATGCCATTGTCTCTCTGCCGTCTTTCTGGATGACAAACCTGTGCATATTGAGTATTAGCCTCAATTATATCTCCCTCCTCAACAAATGGTACAGATCTACCATAATTTTCCATGTATAATATGCCTTCATCCATAATATGCATCACTAAATTTGGGCTGAAAGTGTGGGAAAATGCTTCTACTTACGCATAATACACACTCCTTTTTTTTTGGTAATCAAACCCTATACATTGTACGTCTCCAATTTCATTACGACCAGTGTTTCCTACTTTTGTTAAAAAGAAATGGTTTTAAACATAGAATGATATTATTCTAATTTAGTTTTATGATAATTCTTATTTTATTTTACATTTGTAAGTATTGTTAGGTACGTATTGTATTCGACATCCTTATGGAGTTGCAATCACCAAATCTTATTGTCAATAGTAATTTTGCAACTGAAATAAATCTATGAAACGGTAATTTTTTAAAGATGTTTTTGTATCTGTGCATAATAAGCACCACTAATTTTGCTTATTATTTAAAAAAAAAATGTGTATTATATATGGGGAATTATGGTACTTTAACGATGGATAATTGTTTTCATTCAAACAGAAGCCAGAGTACTTAACCAGGATGGTATTGACTATCCCGAGGTTGATTTCTTCTGGAAGTTAATTAGTTGCTCATGTTGAGTACAGTTAGTAGAGATTCATAGCCAGGACCAAATTGAATGTAGCATATCTGGAAGAATATTTTCACATGAATCTACTGGAAAATGCCTTTCTTTCAAGGCTAATAATACTGACCTTGAAAGGATACCATTGTGTCTAACAATCTGTGGCATTGTAAGGAGTGGTTTTTCCATAATTCTACAGAAAAATGCAATGATTTCAAAGTTAAGAATTCTAACCTCTTCCTTCTGTCATCTCTCTTGAGATAACTGATGTGCCTCTGTCAGACTGCACATGTGACAGTGTTCCAAAAACAAAAAAACTAATGATACATTTTCACAGTTGTAGATCTCATTTTTTATCATACATCCTTCATATATTTGGAACATATCAAAAACTTTTGCATGTTACTGTTTCTTCTTTTGATCAATAAATTTATATATAAGCATTGGAATCCGATTTGTGCTGCTAATCCAAGAATGTCACAGTGTCAGAGTTCCTCTTTGTTTCATGAATATTCATCATGGTTTTTAGATATTCTCTAAGTTGCAAGCTAAGAAAAAGTAAACTGAACAATTTAGTAAGAAAATACACTATTTAGCATAATGAAATATTCAATATACATTGATCAAAAGAAAAGAATATATGTTTTTATATTTAAGTGATCTGTGATCAGCTAGACTTTTGAACAGAAAGGAATGAAGGCAGAAAAGACTTATAAAATAGCGTTTCAATCTGACACATTAGACAGTTCATTCTGGCTGAAGTCAATTTTACAATACAGATTCTCGGGAAGTAAAATGAGAAATAGCATTTGATTTTATTCTCTAAGCAAAACTATCTGCAAAATAAAATCATGAATTCCTTATATATTGTTTTCTAACAAATTCTCCTTAGATGAACAATTTAGTGTCATATAGAAAATACACTGTTTGAACACAGATCGCCAGAGATAAGAAATCAACCTCAAAATATTAGATCATGTGATGGGTAAAGGAAATATATATGAAAAGGTATTGTTTACGCATTTTTATTTTTCAGATATGATGCATTCCAAAACAAATTTATACTGTTTCACAGTTGTAGATCTCATTTTATCATACTTCAGTCATATATTAGGAAACCTGTCGAAAACCTTTGTATGTTACCTTTTCTTTTTTTGATCAATGAATTTAAATATAAGCATTGGAATCCGATTTGTGCTGCTTATCCAAGAATGTCACAGTGTCAGAATTCCTCCTTGTTTCATGAATATTCATTGTGGTTTTTAGGTACTCTCTAAGATGCAAGCTAAGAAAAAGTAAACTGAACAATTTAGTAAGAAAATACACTGTTTAGCATTATGAAATATCCAATATACATTGATCAAAAGAAAAGGATGTACGTTTTTATATTTAAGTGATTTATATGTAAGTGATCTATTATACATGGGGAATTATGGTACTTTAATGACAGATAATTCTCCTTATTCAAACAAACCAGGCCACTTAACAGGATGGTATTGATGTCCTGATGATATTTGGGAGTTAAATTGTTATCATTACAGTCTTCCAGTTTGCCATACAAGTGAGATATACATTTTAAAATAGATCTCTACCAATACCTACACTTTTTTATCATTAGAGTGAAATATACATTTTGAAATATGCAATTTGAAATAGATGTCTACAAATGCCAAAGAAATGAAGGCAGAAATATTTATAAATTACTGCTATAAGTCTGACACATTATACAGTTTATTTTAGTTGAAAATCACTTGTACAATCCAAATTCACTGGAAGTAAAATGAGAAATAGGATTTAATTTTTATTCTGGCTAGCATGCACAACTATCTGCTCAAGTAAAATTATGAATTTATTATAGAAATATAGTTTTAATAACAGAAGTTAGGTTTCTCCTTAGACCAGGAAAATTGTAACTTCTTTTAGAAAAATACAAATTTTATGTTCCTCACACTGCTTCTAATCCTCTTGAAAATGCTGTAAATTCATCTTTACATTTTATGACATAATCTATATTGTATTCCACTCTATTCAAACATGTATGTTTATCTTGGTTTCCATACTTGCAATGTTTTAGCCATTGTACACTCTAACATTTTATGTGCTGTACTTGATAACATAGAATGTTCTCTTTCCATTTTCCATGCTCAGTGGAAAAGCGAAAAAATCTTATATTGCCTGGTTTGTGATGAAATGACTAAAAAAAATTTTCACCCCGACCCCAATATTTAGCAAAAGAAGAAATATGGATAGGAAACATTTTAAAAAAACATCCAATATCCTTATAATTCCAACTTCTAAGTTATTCATATAAAGCAGATTGTTTTCAATGTTAGTGTTTTTTTATCAGTTCAGTCTTTTAGTTTGCCATACAAAAAAAATATGCATTTTGAAATAGATCTCTACTAATGCCTATTAGGTAATTTTATCATTACAATCTTCCAGTTTGCAATACAAGTGAAATATGCCTTTTTTTTAATACAACTCTTACAAATAGCTAATAGACAATTTTTTATAAATCAATTTTATGAGCCCAGCATTCCAGTTTATCATACAAGTAAAATATGATTTTTAATAAATCTCTACTAATAGCTAATAGGTCATTTTTTAGAATTCAGTAGTATCAGTCCAGCATTTCCAGTTTATCAGACAAGTGAAATATGACTTTTTAAATAGATCTCTACTGATAGCCAACAGATGATTTTTTAAAAATCAATTTTATCAGTCGAGCTTTCCATTTTGCCATACAAGTGAAATATGCCTTTTTTTAAATAGATTTCTACCCATAGCTAATGGGTAATTTTTGAAAAATCATTTGTATCAGTCCAGCCTTCCAGTTTACCATACATGTGAAATATGCATTTCTTAACAGATCTAAACTAAATGATAATAGGTAATATAAAAATAATATAATTTTATCAGTCCAGCATTTCCATTTGCCATCAAGTGAAATTTCCTTTTCTAACAGAGCTCTACAACTAAATAATTCTTTTAAATCAATTTAATCTGTTCAGCATTTCAGTTTGTCATACCAAGTGAAATATGGATTTTTTAAGAGATCTCTATTGATAATGTAATTTATTAAAAAAAATCAGTTTTAGGAGTCCAGACTTCCAGTTTTCCATACAAATAAAATATGAATTTCTTAATATATCTCTACTAATGGTTAATAATTTTTTTAGAAATCAGTATTAACAGTTAAACCATCCAGTTTGCCAGATCTGTGAAATATGCCTTTTATAAATGACTAGCAGTAGAGCCTGGCATTGCCCGGGGATGTAACAGTAAGAGATAGATCAAGTATCGACCATCATAAAGACTGAAAAATAAAATTGACAAAGATTATTGTTTAAGGTTGATGGACACGCATGTCTTAATTAGTTTTATTTTTTTTTTTTTATGAATTGGTCAAACCCAAACTCAAACAAAAACATTGTTTTCAATCGTTATGAGTTTACCGATTGAATAGAATTTTATTATAAACAATTGTCTTGTAAATAGAATTTTTTAAAGCATTCTGAATGTAAAATAAAAAAAAAAGTGTGCATGACAATAAGAAACACTACCAAAAAAAAAAAAAGTGAAGTTTTGTTGAAATTGGTTGAAAATGTAAGAAATCCGATCCCATATATAAATGAACACACACACACACAAACAACCAATCTGGGTTTTATAATAAGTATAACTCGATATGAGTTGTCCCCCTTTCATTAATGCCTCTTAATTGTGTTTTCAAATTGATTTTGTGCAAAAACAATTGTGTTTTTCCAATTTTTGGTGCTGTCAGAACCACTGCAAGGTAATTTTATGTAGTCCTGTGAAGTTTTGTTGAAATCGGTTGAAAAATGTAGGAAATCTGATCCAATATATAAATGTACAGACACACACACACAACCTGGGTTTTATAATAAGTATGATAGGTAATTTTTATAAAAAAACATTTGTATCAGGTGAGTCTTCCAGTTTGCCATACAAGTGAAATATACCTTCTGTAATAGATCTCTAATATCCATTAGGTAATTTTTATAAATCAATTTTATCAGTCATACATCCCAGATTTTCATACAAGTGAAATATGTCTTTTCTAATAGTTCTCTACTAATATCTGATTTTTTAAAAGTCAATTTTATCTGTCTCATCTTCCAGTTTTTCTTGCAAGTGAAATATTTCTTTTTTAATACATCTCTAATAGCTAATACGTCATTTTTAAAATTCAATTTATCAGTTAAGCATTCCTGTTCTCCATACAAGTGAAATATGCCTTTTTTAAAAAATTAACTGTATCAGTTCAGCCTTCCAGTTTGCTACACAGGTGAAATATGCCTTTTTAATAGATCTCTACAAATAGATAATAGGTATTTAAAAAAAATCAATTTTATCAGTCAAGGCTTCCAGTTTGGTATACAAGAGAAATATACTTTTTTTAAAAAAATCCATTGTATCAGCCCAGCCTTCTAGATTGCCATACAAATGAAATATGCCTTTTGGAATAGATCCCTACTAATAGCTAATAGGTAATTTGAAAAAAAATTCAATTTCATTAGTCAAAGCTTCCAGCTTGCCATACAAATGGAATATACCTTTTTTAATAGATCTATACTAATAGCTCATATGTAATTTTTGAAATCTATTTTATTAGTTGAACCTTCCATATTGCCATTTGTCAAATATGACTTTTTAATAAGTCTATACTGATAGCTCATATGTTTTTTAAATATCAATTTTATCAGTCCAGCCTTCCAGTTTGCCATACAAGAAAAATATGACTTTAATAGATCTCTACTCATAGCTAATATATAATTTTTTAAATATCAATTTTACCTGTCCAGACTTCCAGTTTCCTATAGAAGTGAAATATATTCTTTTTAATAGATCTCTAAGAATAGCTAAAAGTTAATTTAAAAAAAAACAGTTTTATATGTTCAGCCTTCTAGTTTGTTATACAGGTGAAGTATGACTTTTCAAACAGATCTCCACTAATAGCTCAATAGCTTAATATTCTTCAAATAAATTTTCAGGAAAGTATTGCTACAATTTTTGGATACATTATGTAACTAGTGAGCTAGCCTAAATGACTTGTTAACCAATCACTTTATGTATAAAGGCGGCCATTTTTTTTACTCTATCTGAATGTCCAGTGCCAGCTTGTCAGGCAAAGAGGAACAGAAGGAAGAACTACTGAACTACGCTCTGCTACTTTACCAGGATATCCACTGCTAACCTGAACTATGCTTCCCTACTGTCTTTGAAATATTCACTGCTAACCTCTGGATTCTATACCCAAGACGACCATCATCATGAACAACAAGTATTTTTATTTTTCAAAGCTTTTTTTACACAGAGAATCACACTGCAATACATGAGGGCTAAAATGGTACTGAAATCAGTTTTTTTTTATAGCAAAAACAAAAAATTCTTCCAATCAATTTAAATTAGTTGTGAAATAAGGCAAAGTATTTTGCTTATGGGAAATATTAAATTTAATCTCTTAGCTTGAATTTAAAACTAAAATAAAAGCTTCAAGAAAGATTTTTACTTTTTAGAAATTTATTTTAAAATTTAGGTACTGTGAATGCAAATGCTTCAGTCTCATTATCATTTCCAGCATGTTTTGGATTTGTATTGAATGATATTTGCTCAACGTGACCACACAGCACATCTTCTTTGCATAGATTTAATGAATTCACATTATTCTTATGCTTCAAATGATGCTTTTCCTGATATTTTCTTATTTCTGACTTCCATTTTGAGTGCCTTTGTGGCATGTGTGTTTGTTTTCCTATGCTTTTCATGTTGCCAAAACATACATTACTCCAATGATTTGGTCAACTACATGTTGAGCATGTGCCCCAACCAGGATGTTAACTATTGTAACTGGTATAACCAGTTATCCCCCTCCCTAACTTAATGGACTGTTCCTATCAGCAGTGGCAGCAACAGGAGCATAGACTTGCATCCCCCTCCTGCACAGGGTGGATTGGGCCTTTAGATACTATTTAAACTGCTGTGATTTCTCTCTTGGCACTTTTAAATTGGACTTGTCTAGAGGAACTATTGACATTCTAAATCAGACCTGTACTCTTATCAGAGTGTATTTTCCTTTTTGTCAGGAGGTTATCAGGATTGTGTCTAATAGCACTAATTTCCCAAGGATACCAGCCTTGTATTTTAGCTAAGCTGCTTCATGTTGCTTCATGGATCTTACAAATGTTTAGGCCTTCTTGAAGTTTGAGCGTCTCACCTTTTGACAGTAGCTGTTTTTGGCAACTCTGGATGTCTGGTTACTGCAATATTTTGTTCAATTAGGCACTCTTCAATTTCTTGAGTATCTCAAAATTGACATATTTTGCTTGTAATCAGCATATTGCCATGAATTCTTCAATATTTCCAACAATTATCTGAGTATATTATTGCGGATAGAACTAAGCAATTCTGAAATCTATTTACAGTCCCTATTGTTCTCTTAATTTCTGTCAAATTGTTGCTGGATTCTGTTTGCTTCATTGCCACATGTCCATAAAGTGAAACACCTCAGACCCTCATCTCTCACTAATAAGAGAATATGTTTGTCTTCTTCCTCTCCCAATATACCCTTTACACAGATGTACAACTTGCATCACTGTTGGAAGAATTTAAATAATTCCATCACATTCAACATTGTCAAAAAACACAGCAGGTTCAATGTTTACTTTTGACAACTTCACTATTTTTTTGTTAAACTCAGTAAAAATAAGCAAAAAGGTTTTTGCAGACACTGTTACAAGTGTACAAAATGAGGGTCCAGTTCTAATAATGCATATGGCAACAAAAAGAAAAGAAAATTTGAAATAAAATGAAATATCTATATATATATATATATATAATTACATCATACTTATTATAAAACCCAGGGTGTGTGTGTGTGTGTCTGTTCGTTTATATATTGGATAGGATTTCCTACATTTTTCAACCGATTTCAACAAAACTTCACAGGACTACATAAAATTACCTTGCGGTGATTCTGACAGTGCCAAAATTGGAAAAACAATTGTTTTTGCACGAAATCATTTTGAAAACACGATTAAGAGGCATCACTGTCATGAGAATGAAAGGGGAACAACTCGTATTGAGTTTTACTTATTATAAAACCCAGGTTGCGTGTGTGTGTGTGTGTGTTTATATATATGGGATCGGATTTCCTACATTTTTCAAACGATTTCAACAAAACTTCACCTTTTTTTGGCAGGTAGTGTTTCTTATTGTCTTGCACAATTTTTTTTTTATTTTTACATTCAGAATGCTTTAAAAATTCCATTAACAAGACAATTGTTTATAATAAAATTCTATTCAATCGGTAGACTCATAATGCTTCTATAAGTATATAATATATATATATATATATATATAACGATAGATATATATATGATATATATATATATATATATATAACGATATATATATATATATATATATATATATATAATGATATATATATATAACGATATATATTATATATATATAATGATATATATTATATAATATATATATATTATAAACTCGTGGCCTGACGATTGCATATAGCATGAAACAGACTGTCGCCTCTAAGTGTTGACTTCTATGTTCACTTTTATATTTATATTATATATATATATATGTAATAGAGAGATTTATTCAAAATGGTATATACATGTTGATATTTCCATGTGGCTGTAGATCAGAAAGCAGCTTCATACATTTTACTGGTTGGTTGTTCATTGTCAAAGAAGAATTTCCAAATTGTCTGCCAAGGTGGAAACAAGGCAGGGCTGTTATTCGCTCATCTATTGAACAATCAATTACATTAATGCTGTTAAAGAGACATCTGAACTGGCAATTTCCTTTATTTTCTTAACAGGAGATATTACAGACACACATCCCAAGAGTGGAGGATGCTATTAATAAAAATAATCATCCTGTTTTTTTTTTTTTTCAAGAAACTGTTCTACTTGACTTAGTTTTAGGTTTCCTGCAAGTGTGACCTTCCATGTTCTCTTCTTCACTTGATGTAGGTTGGATTTGTTGGTTAATGTTGTTTCTCTCTGATATGCTTCCCTGATATTTAGTGATTTGCTTCAGTGTTTGGATGAATGGTTTTAATTTAACAATGGATTCATAGATTTACATGTCATCATTTATATTTATCAGTAATATTTGGGCATACATCCAAGAAATTAAATGACCAGAAAATGGAGCTTCTAATCGCTTATGGATTCTGTCTATTCTGATCCAAACTTTGTTGCAAGTTTCAAGTTTGGCTGGAAAATATGCATTCTGTATATTGGTATATTAGTTAAAATTATCTAAGTTGATCTTTGATATTGTTTTGTGTAGCTCTCAGGTGAACTGTTGAGTTAAATTTGTATCACTAGTATTCTCTCCAGTGTGTGTTAACTGGTGTTGCTTGAGATGTGCATTTTTAGAAAAGTTGAATCCACACATTTCACATTGGAATAGTTTCTCTCCAGTGTGTGTTAACATGTGTCTTTTGAGAGTTGAATTGTTTAAACATTTAAATGAACAGATTTCACAGTGGAATAGTTTATTTCCCATGTGTATAAAAATGTGTTTTTTGAGTGATGAATTTTCAGAAAATTTATGTCCACAGAATTTACATAGGAAACGTTTCTCTCCAGTGTGTGTTAGCATGTGTTGTTTGAGATTTGAATTTCGGGAACACTTAAATCCACAGATTTCACAGTGGAATGGTTTCTCTCCAGTGTGTATTAACATATGCATTTTGAGATTTGGATTATTTGAACACTTCAATCCACAGACTTCACAATGGAAACTTTTCACTCCAGTGTGTGTTAACATGTGACTGTTAAGATTTGAACTTAGTGAACATTTAAATCCACAGATTTCACAGTCGAATGGTTTCTCTCCAGTGTGTGTTAACACATGTGCTTTGAGACTTGACTTTCTGGAACACGTATATCCACAGATTTCACAGTGGAATGGTTTATTTCCAGTGTGTGTAAAAATGTGTTTTTTGAGAGATGAATTTTCAGAAAATTTATGTCCACAGAATATACATGGGAAACGTTTCTCTCCTGTGTGTGTAAGCATGTGTTGTTTGAGATTTGAATTTCGGGAACACTTAAATCCACAGATTTCACAGTGGAATGGTCTCTCTCCAGTGTGTGTTAACATATGTGCTTTGAGATTTGGATTATTTGAACACTTCAATCCACAGGTTTCACAATGGAAACGTTTCACTCCAGTGTGTGTTAACATGTGACTTTTAAGATTTGAATTCTGGGAACTCTTAAAGCCACAGATTTCACAGTTGAATGGTTTCTCTCCAGTGTGTGTTAACACATGTATTTTGAGACTTGACTTTCGGGAACACTTATATTCACAGATGTCACAGTGAAATGGTTTCTCTCCAGTGTGTGTTAACATGTGTCGTTTGAGATGTGAATTGTAGAAACACTTCAATCCACAGATTTCACAGTGAATGTCATTCTTGTCACTGTGTGTTTTCATATTTGATTTGAGATTTTAATTCATATAAAATTTAAAACCATAGACTTTATAGGGAACAGTTTCTCCTCTCTGCATGTTTTCGCATGTCTCTGTTGTGTAGATCTAAATTTAACTACTCGTCCACGAATTCCACAGAGTAAAAATGCCACCTTTCTTACAAATACTTATCATGGTTTCAGGTACTCCCGAAGATGCAAACTGAAAAATCAAAAATATACCAACTAAGCACTGGAGTAAGAAAACACACACTATGTAGGGTCATGAAATAGGTTTATAAAAAATGCATTTTCAACTATTTTCTTAAATGCCACTCCCAAAATTTAAAACAATCTAGCATTACACAATATGTTAATCAAACAAAAAGATGTAATTTGTGAATGGAAAAATGATTAGTAATGAACTAGACTTTTAAACACAAAGAAATGAAGGTAGAAAGACTGATGAAGTAGTTGTTTAAATTTGACGTATGATATAATTTATTTCTGACATATGGCACAGTGGATAAAGGTGTTAGTTAGATCCAGTGACAGGACCCAAAAAGTGTGAGTTTAATACCCGCTTAAGGCAGTGGAGAACTTGAAGTGGGGAATTAAGAGGAGATAACTGATGACATCCATTAAAACATGGCATGTGGACCTAGAACAGTCTACCCCAGTGAGCGAAATAAAGGGTTCAGTTTGACATTCCAACCACCTGAAGAAGGCCAGAGCGTACAATGGCCAAAACGTTGTGACAAATATGAGGACAATAGTCCAAATAATGTAAATAGTGAAATCAATTTTACAATGCAGACTTTCAGCAAGTATAATGAGATAATCATCAACCAGAGTTCTAGATTTGGAAAGAGACATCTTTGAATTTAGAAGCATCTATGATATTATGCTGAATAAAAACTACACTCAAATTCCACAACTGAGCATCAAATGAAGGCTGGTGCAAGGGTTAATTTAAGATTACTCAGCCACTGAATGCAGAGCAGAAGGACATAACCTCACACCTGCATCCAGTTTAACAGGGAAGATTACATGAACGCTGGTGAGATGGATATACAAACAACAGTCCCAGAGATGATTTGGGAAATCACTGACTGCAGCAAGAGAATATAAGGCCAGACTTGTGATGCAGGATGAAAACAAGGCCTCCATATCAAAAAGAGGCTTAGAAGAAATGATGACATATAAGTGAGAAGATACAAGTTTTGTGTTATCATTTAATTGGCAGCCCTTATTCATTAAGCACTAACTACTTATTATGCATAGAGAAGGTAAATCAATGGAAATCTATCCAATATCTTTATGAAAATATGGCAATTTGCAGAGAAAAAAATCAGTCAAACCATCCTAATTAGTATTGGAACTACGATAGCAAAATTTGCATGTTAAGACTATCTACTCAAGTGAAACCATGAATTTATACAAGAATGTATAGTTTTTCTTACAGATGCTTTCTTAAACAAGGAGAATTGTAACTTTTGATAGAAAAACGAAAGTTTTATGTTGCTCATTCTTTTGCCTGCTCCTCTGTAAATTCATCTTTATTGCAATTTATAACAATCTATATTGTACAGGACACTATTCAAACAGGTATCTTCATCTTGGTTTCGTTAGTCGCAATGTTTTAGCCTCCACCCATCTGTTGTACTTGGGAACAAAGACTATTATCAATCCACTTTCCATAACTCGTATTACTTAACACAGAAAATGGAACATGAATGGTCTACCCCATCAACTCGGCACAATTGTAAATATATTCTGGTGTTTTGGGCTTTCATTTCATCAAATAGCAGTGAAGTTTTCACTATCATTTAAAAGCCACACTGACATTTTTTTTATTCATGAACTACCATCATTATAAATTAGCTGAATTGGTATAAGTGCTTATATCACTGAACAGAGCAGTAGGAAAAGCCCGAAGACTGTGTGCAAGTAACTGTTATCAAGGTCCATCACGTGTACACCAGAATATTATAGATATATAACAGATCAATGTTCATTTTGCTTATGACTTATTTCCCTTTCACTAAATTTCAACCCCTCCTACTCTATTTTAAGATTAGAATGACAAATGACCATTCCATGATGCCTATCTGGAAATCTTTTTCAGATACAGTTTCACAATATATATATATATATATATATATATATATATATATGTCTGTCTCTTGTCTCTGTTACAGGATCAATAACATTTTCATTGCATTAAAATGTTCAACACTTAATTAACGATTATCTTTGTATTAAAAAGTCAACTAAGAAAAATAAATAGTTGCAATGTTATAGCCATTGTACTCTTCACCCATCTGTTGTACTTGTTAACATAGTCTTTTCTCATTCCACCTTCCATACTTAGTGGATAACTTGTATCACTTAACATAGAAAATGGAACATGAACAGTCTACCCCATCAACTTTGATTTTCCCTCTGCTATTGAGCACTTTACTTGCACTTGTCAAATACTGTTTAATTTTTCATTATCATTTAAAAGCCACACTGACATTTTCTTATTTGCGAGCTACCATCATTATAACATCCTGGGTTAGCCAAATGGGTATAAGTGCTTATATCACTAAACAGAACAGTAGGAAAAGCCTGAAGACTGTGTGCAAGTAATTTTTATCAAGGTCCATCATGTGTACACCAGAATATTATAAATATATAACAGATTAGTGTTCATTTTGCTTATGACTTATTTCCCTTTCACTAAATTCCAACCCACTCCTACTCTATTTTAAGATTAGAATGACAAATGACCATTCCATTGTGACACTATTTGTTACTGGTAAGTAATAAACAAGGGTTAATAAATAACCTGAAGGATACACTGACAGATCTCTGATAAACAGGAAGGGTTAATGACTAAACCCCATGGAATAGATGGAAGATTTTGATTTTCAAAAGGACCAAGAATCAGATGGCAGGCGAAGAGAATGACATTCAACTATGATGGGTCAGAGGGCAAGATCTGTTGACATTGGTTGATGACACCCAGCTGAAAATACAGGCTGTCAAAACTGTAGAGAGAAAATCAGATAGGATTGAAATCCATAATTCGGAAATAAAGGTTACCTTACCCCTGTTTAACTCCAAAAGATGTAGACAGCCAGCTGGAATAGCATGTCAGTCTTGAACAATGAAAAATGAAGTGGAAATATTTTTTTTTGCACTTAGGGTGTCAGTTTGGGACAATGAAAACACATGGGTGGAAAGCTTTTATTTCTTTTGCATTTGGCTGGGGCTGTCAACAACCCTTAATTGGAAAGTAGCCAAAGTGGTGGGTACAGATGAGACACCAAGGAAGGTGGAGGAGTTACCCACACCCACTGAGGAGTATTAGTGGGAGATGCCTGCACCCATCACTCATGAAAGAAGGGAATTCCCCAAAATTATGAATTTTATTCTTAGGACCTAAAACAATGAAGATGACAGGAGGAGGAAATACTGAATTCTCCAACTGCACCATGCTCCACGCCAGTTTGGGCAAATATCAATAAATATGATTGTTTCAAGCCGAGAAGAAAGGTCATCCATAGAGTTTCTCCGCAGAGTTTGTCTGGACACTACAGTACGTTCAAAAAACAAGCGAAGAGTTCGCGGAGAGAGCCATGTGATTGCCTGCCTCTGACACCAGCCTTGTGCGAAACTGCATGAAGATAGAAAAACAAAAACTTCATCAAACCAACAAAACGAACTCTGCCAAAATCAACAAAATGTCACTTTTGACTCGAAGCAGGTTGGGTCAAGAATTGTTGCATGAGAACTTTTAACTCTGAACCAACTGCTATACAAGGAACCAATAAAGTTATAATTTACTTTTTTTTATCCAAGGGTTGTTTTAATTCATTTCGTCATCACCCTGTCTGGACCAACCAATATTTAACAACTTTAATGTAAAAATAATAAAATTATTTAAGAAATAACAAATAATTGTTTTAAAAATTCATTTCTCATCAAAAAAGTTTTTTTTTTTTGCTTTCAGACAATATTATCCATATTAATAAAAACAAGTGAAAGTAGGTACCTCCATGAGATCACTAAAAAAGAAGCATAGGATGATGAAAAAGATGCCAAACTTGATGAAAACAAAATTTTATCATCTAAATGTTTATGTTATTATTAAGAGAAAAGATCAAAACATTTTAGGGGTATTTTTTTTTTACATTTTTTAATCATTCCTAGCACATCTGAAATTTTCCTTAAAAATGTTTTTTTTTGAGTCAGCAAAATTGACAGATAATCAATCATGTCAACCATTTTTTCCCATTTTATAAAAAAAAATGAAAATCTCAGTTTGAGATTCTTTTAAAAATCAATTATAATGTTTTCAAAACTTATTTTAAGAAAATTAGAAATTATAATGTTTATTTAAAATATTTTGAAACAAACATAATTTAGTTTCTGCTCTGAAAAGGTGTAGTTTGAAAATAAAACAAAGCAGGTCATAACATTTCGTGTCACTTGACACGTGCTGAATGACGTATTGACAGATTACATGAGGATAATTTATTCTATGGAAGGAGAGGATTTAGATTTAAGTGAACAAATTATTTATCTCGTTATTTTTAAGGAAAACTTTCAGTGCTCTAATTTTTTTTGTACTTAACTCTCACCTTTACGATACTTTATGGAAAATATATTATAAAGAAATTAAATTAAGACTGTTGAGAGTGAGATAAAATTTCATAAGAATCTAAGGTATCTAATTAATTTATAGGTAGCTTTTTTATGAAATTTTATCAGAAGTGTACATAAAATACTATAATTTTATGTACATTTATTACATTTTACTGTGTTATTTGTATTTCCATTCATTTTATTATTAATTTTGATATTTCATTTATGGAAAAATGTCATAACTGAGATTAATATAAAAATAAGATCATATAAATTTCATAAGATGATACTGATACTTGTAGGTACCCTTCTCAGTTGAAATTGAAAAATCAAATTAACTTCTCCACATGTGTTTTGCAAAAGTAAAGGCCTTAAGAGTGTAGAACAATGCTAAACTCAAATAATGCAACTTAATTGTATTCTGGTTAGTCTTCCATACTTTATAATTACAGCCTGATTATAAACACAAAATTACATTTCTTAATTACTGTGGGCCTTCTGATTAGTCAAAATGATACAATTTAAAATGTGGTAAAAAAAAGATCTATCTCATAAGGACATTTATGAAAGTGGATGTGGCTTTTAACTAATCTTATATTTTAGCAACTTAAATGTAAAAATCTATTATAATTAAAGAAATAAATAATTATATTAAAAATTCATTTTTCATCGAAAAATTTTTTTTTGCTTTCAGAAAATATTGTCCATATTGATAAAAACAACTAAAAGCAAATAAAAGCATTTGAAATTAAATAATATCTTTGTTTTATTGAGTTTCAGAGCTGATTTTCAGGTGTCAGATCCAATTAAAAAAAACAAAAAAGCCTTGTGCTTTTAACTGTTGTAATCACTAAACTGTATTCGATTGAATTTCTAGAGTTTTCATAAAATTAGTTAGGTGAGGGGGGTAACATATGCAAATTTTTTTTTTTTAACCAATATTTCCCCTCTCCAAAAAAAAGAAAGAAAGAAATTTCAAAAATAATTTAATTCATTTCTGAATATGTCCTGAACGCTTCATTAAAATACGACAATTATTTGATTTTTGAAAGAATTTCCAAATTAATATGTGTTTCACCGGAAAAAGTGCAATAACCTAACCTTTATCATTTGTTAGGATGCTGACGTAAACAAAACAAGATTTAACCAAAATTTCCAAGATGCTAGAAAGGATTAACAAACAATTACAAAAAAGAATAAAAAATACTTTGGTTTTTTTCTCTTAATAATATCATTAATATCGTAAACATTTTGATGAAAAAAAACTTTGTTTTTATTGAGTTTGGGGCCTTTTTTCATCATTCTCTATGCTGTTTTTTTTCGCAGGTACCTACTTTTAGACAATATTGTCTTTATTCTTCATAAATTTAAGCTTCTCTAATTAAATAATGTCTTAGTTTTATTGCATTTTTTATTTTTCGATTGAGAACAGATTTCGGTAAGACGGGATCCGATTTTGCAAAAAAAAAAAAAAAAAATTCTGTGGTTTAAATTCTTCAAAGAATTCTGCTTTTATCTTTTTTTATCTAACATAGTCACTAAAAAATCAAAATTAACACGCTGAATTTCACAAGTTTTCATTAAATTAATTGAAGGGCGGAAACATGTAAAAATATATATATATTTATCAAGATTTCAAAATAAAAATCATTTCATTCAAGTCGTGAAAATTTCATTAAAATTTGACAATTATTTGATTTTTGCAAGAATTTCCAAATTAATGTGCCTGTCACCACAAAAAGTGGTTAAAATTTGCTATGAAAACTAAAAGCTAGCACAAGTTTTTTAATCGAAATTTCGGATGCTCTGAAAAGGAGTAAAAAATTGAATTAAATAATCAAAAAAATATTTTGTTTGATCCTTCCTCTTAATAACGATTTCGACGATAAAACTATGCTTTCATTAAGTTTGGAGCAGGTTTTCATCGCGGTATGCTGATTTTTTTACCATTTTCGTGGAGGTACCTAAATAAAAAGTGTATTACTTTTTACTTTCATGTTTAATTGGAATTTGTAAAAGTTTGACAAAATCCTGTTTAATCCATAAATTTTTACTCAATGACATCGAAACATATCTCTGTAGAATAAACATTGGATTTTAAAATTTTATCTTGGCATTAGATTTAGGTTATTATCTTTCAAACAAAAGCGAAATATAGGTTCAAACAAGGCATTTATTTTGAAATGTGTTTTTTGCGGAACTTTTAAGAAGTCCGTGAAATTTCATCTCACTTACCTTTTTACTCAAGGGTGAATAAAAAAACCTTTTCAATGACAAACAAAAAAACATTAAGTTGCTGAAATGTTGGACTTGATATTTTTTTTCTCAAGCTCGATAATATTTTGTAGTCAATATAACTTCCTATTTTTAAAGAAATTGCAAAAAAAAAAAAAAAAAGATTCATTATGTGTAACACAAGTAGTTTTTGAACAGCGGTCAGAACGAAGGAATTTTATTTACACCAACCGGAGCAAATGAAGAATTTGTTCCTTGTTCAAAAATAGTTTGGGTGCACACAATGTGCCAGAACATTTATCGTAAACTCAATTTGATTTTCTAAATTTTCTAAAATTTTATCACTGATGAAAAGTGTAAACAATAAAATTAAAACCTCTTAAAATGCAGTATTTGTCTAAAAGATCTGTTTCAAATAAAAATCAGTACAGTGTAACCCGGATATAAGAGAAACCCGGATAATAAGAAGATAGATTTTCTTTGATCCCAAATTAGAGCCATACTTACCTAAACAAAATAGGAGAAACCCGGATATAAGAGACTTCTTATCTAGTCCCGACAACTCTCTTATATCCGGGTTACACTGATTTAAAAATTAATTAACAGAAAATGGTAAAAAAAAAAATGAAAAGTTTACACTAGTTTACTTTAACTCTTTGCTTGTTACAGTACAGCGAACATAACGTATATTTATGCACGTAACCCTGTGAGGTTTTTAAATCAAGAGAACAGGTCAATAACAATGCTCTTTTACTGTCAATCCCAAAGCAAATCTTTTTTTAATGTCATCACAAACCCACGCGTAAAATTGTTAAACATACGAAGGATCAAATGAGCTACAAATTTTTTTTTTATTATTATTTATGTTTGTGCTTGAAAATACATTATTTATAAAAAATTTAACTCCCTACTAAATCTAAGTTCTTGTGCCAAACACAAGGAAGAGAAAGGGGGGAAAAAAAGAACTCGTCCTTCTCATTTCTTTGAGGTCAAAAAAGGAGCAAATCACAAAATAAGACTCATCCACTAAGTAAAATTTTAAAGGAAAAAAATATAACAGTGTAACTCGGATATAAGAAACCCGGATATAAGAGAGATTTTCTCTGGTCCCAAATTAAAGCCTGTGTTAATGTATATAAAATAGACCAATCCCGGATATAAGAGACTTCTTCTCCGGTCCCGACAACTCTCTTATATCCGGGTTACACTGTATTACACAAGTACAAAAAAAAGGTACAAATTAACAACTAAAAAGTTTACACAAAAATTTCCTTTTATGCACCCATTAAGGCAGGATAACAATTTTTGATGAAAAAGGTTACCATCAAAAATTAGAAAAAAAAAAAAATACGATTTCAGTTTAGCAAAAAACACGGATTCTATGACCAAAAAAGGAAACAATTCAAGAAAGCAAAAAAAACAAAGGTGCAACCACCTTTCAGAAAAAAAAGAAAACACCTACTTTATGACCCCCACGAGCATCTCTGGGATATATAGTAATTTTCAAAAAGTCCCTTTTAAATTCAAATTATTCGTGCTTGAGAAAATTTCTTAGAATTCTTTTGTTTGTTGTCCAGCAGCACTCAGCAGGAGAATTTTCACATGAACTTCCAAATTCTTTCTCTCTACAGCTGAATGGCAACTGGGTTATTATTATTATTCTAGTTGTCTGTGCTTATTAAGGGATTATTTCCCTTACATTAGCAAGTTTTTAAAATCACTATCTTTGTTTATACCTCGTGTGTCCTTTTGAGTTGAAGAAATTGTGGCGAAAGAACTCACTGAAGAAAATACCTTTTGGGTGATTCAGGTTAAATGTTCAGTGTCTGGAACGCTAACAAAATCTCGTAATCGCAGAAGCCTACAGAGAAAATGTCATTTGTGACGTAATCATCAACGGTAGAGAGACTCTGAACGTTTTTTCGACATACTCAATTTTTTCTTTTTCCGTGACAGACAATGCAATTATTAATTTTTTTCTTTTTTAGATTCAATTTTAGGGGCGGAAAGACTGCAGGCTTTGGACATATCATATGTACCTCTGTCCTAACAAATCAATAAAATATTAGTTTTGAAAGTATTTAATTTTTAAGAATTAGTTTATAGTTAAATTAGCTGATTCACTTGAAATTCGAAAATACTGTCACTTCTGCTCTTCCGTCCGATAAATTGCCCTTTCGTTAGTTGTCGATACATTGACGAAAACGTCAATTCACACCTCCAAACCATCGGTTAGACATGCTTGTCTTATTTCCAACTAATTTTTTTCTGCTAAAAAATTAAGTAATGTTTGTTTCAAATTACATTAAGTATACTTTAAATTTTCTAATTTTCATAAAATAACTTTTGATGAAAGTATAATTGAATTTTACAAGATTTTTAAATGGAGAATTTAACTTTTCTTTACAAAACTGTCACAAATGGCTGACATGATCGATTTTATGTAAAGTTTGATGACTCAAAAAAAAAAAAAAAATACTGAACTAAAATTTCGGACGTGCTAGAAAGGATTGAAAATTTTTTTAAACATATTCACAAAATACTTTGGTCTTTCTTCTTAATAATAACATAAACATTTAAAACGATAAAAAATTGTTTAATTAATAAGTTTGGGGCCTTTTTTTCATCAGGGTAGGTACTATTTTAAAGCAAAGTATTGAGCATACCTATAAATATAACAGTTTTTCAGTGCACTCAACGAGACAGATTTTTTTTTTTTTAACTATTCTGATTTTAAAACTAATTAAACGTAAGTGCTGAAAAAAGAAGGCAATTAATAAAGGACTTCTGTGTAAAAAAATAATCAAAACTTTTGTATGAAAGAAAAGATAAAATAAATTTCTTTATAAAAAATGAATTCGAAAATAGCATTAAATATTACATTTATTTAATTTAGGTATCGCCAATAATTCGTTAAAATGAACATACCCCGATGAAAAAAGGCTCCAAACTTAATGATGAAAACAAAATTTTATCGTCTAAATTTTTGTTTGTATTAAGAGGAATGACCAAAGTATTTTTGATTATTTTTCTAATCCTTTCTAGCACCCTCAAAATTTTTAGTTGAAAATCTCGTTTTTTTTTTGCGGGGGGGGGGGGAGTCAGTAAAATTGCTAAAAATCGATTATATCCACCATTTTTGGAGAAATTTGTAAACAAAAGTTTAATTCTTCATTTAAATTAAAAATCTTGTAAAAATCAATAACTTCTTCAAAAGTTATTTGAAGAAAATTTAAAGTTTACTTAATGAAATTGGAAACAAACATTATTTATTTTTTTAACTGAAAAAATTTATTAGAAAATAAGGGAAGCATGTCTTAACTGTGATGACTTGTTTTGGAAGTGTGAATTGACATTTATGACACTGTATCGACAACTAACGTCAGGACCATTTATCTGACGGAAGGACAGCAGTGACAGTATTTTCGAATTTTAGGTATACTTTAACTATAAAGTAATTTCAAAACATTAAATACTTTCAAAACTAATATTTTATTGATTTTTTTTTACATACTATGGACTTTATAGACTTACGTTTGAAGAGGATTTCTGGAAAATTAATAATTAAATTACTTTAAAAGATCTTATATTTTATTGATGTTTTTAAAGTATTTTTTTAACAAAGATATATTCAAAGCCATAATTTAATGGAATTTTCAGGGCTTATTTAGAATTGGATTACATTTAGGGATCTTCAGAGAAACGCAATACCTAAGGTATAAAATGAATTTTTAAAAATGAAAAATCTTTCAAAAAATATTTTTTTACTTTTAAGCTGACATACTAAATTTAATATTTCCAGTAAGAAAAATACATTGCTGTATTTCAAAACTAAACTGACTAGACAGAGTTTTCATTTAGGAATTGCTAAAATCGCTGATTTTAGCGCCATTTTTGCCATCCGACATCAAGATGTAATTCTCTAAATTAAAAAATAAATAGAAATAAAATATATTTTTCTGGTAGTTTATCTGAGGAATATTATCTGATTTAACGTTTAATTATATCTGATTTGAAACAAATATTACTTACTGTAAGTTTATCGCAGACACGTTTTTTTTTTAGCAAGGTGGTAGTTGTTTATTTATGGTGTTGATAGGTTGACAGCTTCACTCACAGACGTAAGTTTATCTAATTTTCTACGGTGGATACATCTACGAAAATACTGGAGGTATGTAAAGGGAATGACATTTTTATATAATTTTAAGTACTCAGGAATCTTAATAATTCAAGAAAATATTCTTTGTAATTAATGTTTTATTAATTTTAGTTACTTTGGTTTTCAATTAACTATAGTTATTGCTCTTATTTCCTGATAATCTCATGTGTTTACAAATACTGGCACATTCTTACATACAAAAAGAAATCAAAATTATTTTTTAAAATATTCAGATTGACGAATCATAGTAAGAAAATTCATGTAGTAAGTAAATATATTTTTAATTTAATAACAATATCATCTAACTGCTACAAATTAATACAGAATTTTAAATCTTCATAAATTATTATAATTAAAAATTTTAAAAACTGAAAACTTATTTTAAAAATTAATTTTCATTGAATTTTTTTTTCTTCAGTGCCCATAATATAACTTATTCATATAAGTTATATTTATTTAAATGCAATGTCAATCACTATCTACTGTCCCCCGATTCTTTTTTCTCTTTCCACTCATTATTAATGTTTCTATTCCTAATTCTTCCACTAAAACAATGGGTTACAGAATGTGGAAGAATTTTATATATATATATATATATATATATATATATATATATATATATATATATATATATATCATTAAAGATGACTGACGAGGTACTGTGATTAAGTTTTTTAATTTTTCTTGTGTTTGTACAAGTGTTTTCTTTCCTGGATACAAAATATGTAAAAACTGTGCGAATGTTCTGCATTTGCAAGCACATTCTGCTATACTTTTAGTCATTACTAGCAGTAGAGCCCGGCGTTGCCCGGGGATGTAACAGTAAGAGATAGATCAAGTATCGACCATCATAAAGACTGAAAAATAAAATTGACAAAGATTATTGTGTAAGGTTGACAGACACGCATGTCTTAATTAGTTTTTTTTTTTTTACGAATTGGTCAAACCCAAACTCAAACAAAAACATTGTTTTCAATCATTAGGGATCTACTGATTGAATAGAATTTTATTATAAACAATTCTCTTGTAAATGGAATTTTTAAAGCATTCTGAATGTAAAAATAAAGAAAAAAGTGTGCAAGATAATAACAAACACTACCTGCCAAAAAAAAAAAAGTGAAGTTTTGTTGAAATCAGTTGAAAAATGTAGGAAATCCGATCCCATATATAAATGAACACACACACACACACACACACACAAAAACAACCTGGATTTTATAATAAGTATAACTCGATATGAGTTGTCCCACTTTCATTCTCATGATACCTCTTAATCGTGTTTTCAAATTGATTTTGTGCAAAAAGAATTGTATTTTTCCAATTTTTGGCGCTGTCAGAACCACCACAAGGTAATTTTACGTAGTCCTGTGCAGTTTTGTTGAAATCAGTTGAAAAATGTAGGAAATCCGATCCAATATATAAACGTACAGACACACACACACACACACACACACACACACACACACACACACACACACACACACAATCTGCGTTTTATAATAAGTAAGATCAAGGATGATTTTATTTTCACTTTTATTCCCACAAAGTCCGAAAGGACACTGCCAAGCTGCTGTAAAAGCAGGACATTTCATGCCTTCATTTTCTTCTCTCTTTTCTGCTGTAGCAACAAAAGCCACGGGACCTTGTTTCCGTGCATGGGGATATCTTTTCGCGTAGTGAGTTGTCACACACAGAGACACAATCACGTGTGTATCGCTCACAGAACCTCTCACTTTTTACTCAATTATATAAAAAAAGACAAATATAAAATATTTCCAAAATGATTGACACATCTGCAAGATTTTAATGAGACAAGAGAACGTAAAACCTCAGAAAATCGACAATCATACTAAATGTTTTCAAAAGTCCTTATGAAACATGTTTTGTATCAGTCGTCAGCATCAACTCAAAGCTGTCTCTACCTGTTACATTTGTACAGTCAAAATAAAATCCATAGCAAAAATGAAAAAGAAACCGGTCTTTCCAAACAAAAATGAAGCATGGCATTAGAAAACAAATTTGTACAAGCCATAGCACGTGACTGCAAGTTTCTCGCTCTTTTTCAATGTGAAAAACACATTACTGACGTATTCTTCAGAACATGCTACACATTCTGTCATTCAATAAATGTACACAGCACATTCATCACACAGTGCTTCACACATGTACATTCCTGTAATATTAATCACTTCCATTTCGGCTACACTACTCAAATCCTCCTTTTTAATCTACGAAGACCAAAGTTGAAAATTATGTACACTATGAAAACAAAGTTCTCCCAAACTGGAAGGTTCATGTGGGCTAAACTCACATGGCTTTGCCAGATTCACCAAGACATCATTAGGTGGTACTGTTACACAGGTATAAAGTAATTTAAATTGTTATATACACATGCAGGTGTTTTTTCACTCAAACATAGATACAATTAAATGCATCATTTTAATGTCTTCCTTCTTTTCTGCTATATTTGTATACACATTATTGAATTTTCTTTCCTTTGTTATATAAAAATACATGAAAATGTCGCCTTGAAATTTATTCTATTTCCTTTCATCTCCACTGACAATATATCATTTACCGGTCGAAAAGACAGTGCCCGTTTCCTACAACTAAGTCTGAAATTCTCTTAGATACCATATATCCTCTTACCATTAAATTTCTTTCAAATTGTTATTGTTTCTGTTTGAAAAATGTTTTTAGTAGTTTGTTTCTTTGAGAGATATATTTGCTGTTTCTGTCTTCCACAGTGTATTTCCTGAATAAAAGGGTAACATCAGTATGAGGTGTGGACCTTTTTTTTTTATTAAGACCAGCAGTCAGTTACACTAATTAAATTCCCACAAAGTCCTAAAGGGCGCTGTCAGGCCGCGATGAAAATGGGGCATTTCTCTATCTGTTACATTTCTACAGTCAAAATAAATCAACGGCAAATTAAAAATAATGGGTTTTCCAAACAAAAATTAAGCGGGGCATTAGAAAACAATATATTTCTGATGGAATATAATCCAACATTGTTGTACCAGTTTTCACATCACTCTTTATGTCTACATGTATTGAATGGAGGTGCTAGACAGGGTTTTTAGATAGAGCAGATAGTGGCATGCTCAATTTTATTTGAATAAATCATGGTATTTAATAATTAGATGAGCAATTTTGATTCTTGAGACTGCTAATGCCATATATTCTGCAATGCATACAGACAATGCTAATATAAGTTGTTTTCAAAGAAATCAGAGAAATATTTCGCAATTATTGAAAAACTTACACTGTGATACCGTATCAATTTTTAAATTTCTTCTATCTGTTTCACAAATTCCAAACTTTAGGGTTTATTAGATTTATTAAATACCAAACAATGCTTTTTGTGAGATGAAGTTGAAATAATAGACAGAAAACATCACTACACATGCTAGGCTAAAAAAATTTCCTAAGCCAACCAAGCAAAGAAATGAATACAATATGTGAACCAATAAATGAGGGAGCTAAAGAAAAACAAAAATAACAGAAAATTGTAATATGAGCTCTGGTAAAAATGGAGTCTCTAAAACTCAGTCATTAGTTTCCCTAGTGGATAAAAACATTGTTTAAAGCGACAAGACACAAAGTATTGGGAGTTCAATCCATCGTGAATTTTGGTAAGAAGAAAAAACTTGGAGAGTTATCAAAGTGAATTAACTATAAGTAAGATATCCAATGAGATCATACGTAGAATTAGAACATTCTACTCCCATGGACTAAATAAAGGGTTTGGTTCAAAATCTTAAATATCACCTGAAGAAGTCCAGAGTGTACAGCAGCCCAAATGCCATGAATGTGACAATAAAGATGAGGACAACATATGTATTTTGGGATTTGAATTTTGGGAACAATTAAATCCACTGATTTCAGAAAGGAATCATTTCTAAACATTGTGCATTTCACAGGTAATGGTTTCTTCCCTATGCCTGTTCTGTTATGTGTTTCCTGCGTGTACTTAAAGTTTAATACAAATCCCCAAGTTTCCCAGAGTAGAAATTCTTTCTTTCTCAAGAATATTCATTATGGTTTCAGGTACGCTCAAAGACAGCAAACTGAAAAACAAATAGTATATTAAGTGAGGGTTAAAGCAAGAACACCCACCATAAAATGGTTATGAAAAAGGTTTATAAAATACATTTTGAAATATTTTCTTAAAACTTCCCCTCCCACCAAATAAAAAATGCATCATTATACTATATGTTGATCAGACAGAAATATGTCATTTGTTAATTTAATGGGATTTGTGATTAAAAAATACATCATTATACTATATGTTGATCAGACAGAAATATGTCATTTGTTAATTTAATGGGATTTGTGATTAAAAAAAAAAAATACATCATTATACTATATGTTGATCAGACAGAAATATGTCATTTGTTAATTTAATGGGATTTGTGATTAAAAAAATACATCATTATACTATATGTTGATCAGACAGAAATATGTCATTTGTTAATTTAATGGGATTTGTGATTAAAAAATACATCATTATACTATATGTTGATCAGACAGAAATATGTCATTTGTTAATTTAATGGGATTTGTGATTAAAAAATACATCATTATACTATATGTTGATCAGACAGAAATATGTCATTTGTTAATTTAATGGGATTTGTGATTAAAAAATACATCATTATACTATATGTTGATCAGACAGAAATATGTCATTTGTTAATTTAATGGGATTTGTGATTAGACTTTTGAATACAAAGCAATGAAGGTAGAAAGACTGATAAATTACTGTTTAAATCATATGCAGTTTATTTTGACACAACTAATTTATACAATGAAAATTCTCAGAAAGTAAAATGAGAAATAGGATTTAATTTTATTCTGTCTCAGAGAATCTTTGCTGCCAGATTATTATTAAGTCATGTGTCAGTGGACATGAATGTGTGGGTGTTGGAATGGGCAATTCAATAGAAAAAGACAATCAGCAAGCTGAGTTCAAGACTAGATAAAAGACAACTGTGAATTCAAAACCAAGAATGGTATTATGCCAAATACATGCTAGATTCAAATTTTACACTTGACTGAGTGAGCAGCAGAAGGCTATGACGTCTGACCTCAATCCAGTATAGCAGGCAAGAGACCAAGAATGTTGTGTAGATGGATATACAAACAACAGATACAGAGATGATTTAGTCAGTCTCTTACACACTGCATGTCAGACTTTGGGTGCAAGGTTAAAATAAGGCTGCATACCACAGACTAGTTGAGAGGAAGTGATGAAATATTGGCAGGAATAAAAATTAAATTAAGAAAGATTCAAGTCTTGTGTTATCATTTAACTGGCAACCAACATTCATTATACACTAACCACTTATTATGCAAGGAGAAGGTAAACCACTGGAAACTTCTGTAATATCTTTATAAAAATCTCATGGCAATTTACAGACAAAAAATCTCAGTCAAATGTTTCTAGTTAATATTGGAACAATGATAGCATAATGTGAGAGTTAAGCCTATCTGCTTAAGAGAAATCATGAATTTATTATACAAATTTATTTTTTCTAACAGAAGTTAGGTAGCTACTTAGACCAGGAAAGGTGAAAATTCTGTTAGAAAACAAAAATTTAAAGTTCCTCATACTTTTTTATATTCCTCTTAAATGTGCTGTAAATTCATCTTTATTGCATTTTATGACAATCTATATTGCATACCACTCTATTGAAACCAGCATTAGTTTCTATACTCACAACGTTTGAGCCACTGTACCCTCCACCCTTTTCCAAACATCTGTTGTACTTGGTAACATAGACTGTTCCCATTCTGTTTTCCATGCTCAGTGAATATCTTGTGTCACCTAACCCTTATACATAGAAAATAGAACATGAACCTTCTACAGTATCACCTTGGATTGGGTTCATTTGAATTGTATAACATTTTCCTCACTTTTTTAAAATCTCTCATATAGCATAAAACAGAATAGCATAGATGAATCAGAACTTGAGTAAATATTGTCAATGGCAAGTGCTACTTAAAGAATTTGCAGCCATTGAAAATTCTGCTCAAATGCTTTCACCATACACCAATGCTTCCATGAGAAAAAAAAACTCATGTTTTTTTTTCTTCACAGATTTGCTACTGCTTCTTTTACATGCTGTAACAGAGACAAGATCTTATGTTTTATCATCTTGTCTATTGAGAGCCAATGTGAACACTGGCAATACATATACAAGCAGCATAAACTATTTTTATTTCATTACAAGTATTATATTTATATACTCATGTGTATTTTAGTCCTAATTAGGTTAGCATTGTATGAATAATTATCATCTCATCTACCAAGAACCAATGACAACACTGGCAATAAATATAAAAGCAGCTTCAAACAATTTAATTTCATTATATGTATTATATTTATGTCCTCCATGTGTTTTTAGTCCTAATTAGGTTGATATATCATAGAAATATGCTGTCATATCCTTGATTATTACTTTACTATTGTTTTAGCATGGGTGAGTGATGTATTACCTATTAAAGGAAAATGGTTGATACATTTTGACTTAACCCTGAAAATCACATTGCAAAGCATCATAGGAATGGAACTCTGCCAAGGAATCAATGTTCATGTTTATTTTGCTCATCACTTATTTTTTTCATTAAATTTCAAACCTCATTCTCATACATTTTAAGATTACATTGACAAATGACCATACTTTTTAGCTACAGGTAAATATATGTGTACAATGTTTTCTATATTGTAATGCCCATCTTAAATGATCAATAAAAGTTTCATTGTAGGTAAATATATGAAATATTAATAACAATTATCTCAAAGTCTTTATTCTGAAAGCAAAAGTATTTGGTGAATCTACAGTATTCACATTCCCTCATGATGTATAACCATTAATATAAAATGTACAACACCTAATGTTTATCTTTGTATTAAAAAATGATTAACTTTGTTTAAAAAAAAATGGCCAACTCACAAAAAATTCATAATAAAAAACAGTCAATCCAAAATTTTAAAATGCTAATGTTGTGTTTAATATGTCCCTGTAAAGAGCAAAGCATAATAATGATACCCTTTAGTATTTTTTCCCTGGAATATGACAATTTTTATGAAAAGTAAAATGGACTATATTCTCAGAGAAAAAATTCCTTTAACCTTTCAGTGTCAATGACAGAGAAGAAAGGAAAAGAAAAATACAAGAATATTTTAATGAAACTCTCAGAACTTATTCAGAAAAGAATTAAAATATTTTTTAATCATTTCTTGGTTAAAAAATCCTAGAAAAGTTTTTTAAGCCATTACATCCAACTCATTTAATTCTTATGAAATTAAAAGAAATTCTTTCTATATTGCATAATGCTTATATTTGTTAAAAGTCCTTGCAGAATTTAAATCATTATATATTTTGGTTAAATATGACCTCCAGCTGCAGAAAATCTGCTCTGAATTGTAAAATAAAAAAATGCAGTAAAACAAAGATATTTTTTAATTAGAAACTCATTTAATTGCTTTTATAAGTAAAATAATTGACGCTATTACCTTAAGAAAAGCATTTTTTTGATGAATAAGAAATTTTTACAAGAATTACATTCATTTTCTTAAAATTCATTAAAATAATTTAAATGTTTAAAATAGGTACCTACTGAAAAAAAAAAGAAGTGATACCTAATGTTTAAAATAAATTTAAAAAAATGAAAAATCTTTCTTGAAGCTTTTATTTTAGTTTTAATTTCAAGGTAATAGATTAAATTTAATATTGCCAATAACAAATTTACTTTCTTGTATTTCAAAAACTAATTTAAAAGGAATTTAAATTGCCTGCAAGGAATATTTGTTACTGTTATAGAGTAGTTTCAAAGTGGAGGCTTGTATTTCACTAAGTCAGTCCTAAATAGGTTCAATGTACAAAATGTTAGGAACTTGATATAATAGTTAATGATGCAGCAATCTAGTTGTGGTGGCTGATACTTTAATGTCCGACATCAACTGACTGACCAACTCTCTGAGCGACTGACCCGTTATTATTACGACTACTACTTATTATAGGTGGGAAAGTCTATTAACTATAGAAGAGGTGTGTTCCAGTATAAAAGTTACTAAAATAGCTGATTAGCATCTTTTTTTAGTTGCCTTTCATAGCAATGTATTAAACAATCTTCCAAAAGTAAAATATACTTTTCTGAAACTTTATTTGAGGAATGTTAGCTGATTCAAAGTATAATTAATCTGCTATGCAACCACTATTATTTAAATAATTTTAAAATCTCACAGAAATGCATTTTTTAATCAGACAGTAGCTATTTAAGTCATTCATGCATTTAAGACTGATATTCATAATGCTGTTCTATGGGGCTTTCAGGCATTACAAATGCAATTGAATTGTTGTGATTATCTTTTACATATAACTTTTAAGAACTCAATAATCTTAAAAATTTAAGAAAATATTCCCTGTAATCTAATGTTTTATTGAATTTTAAATATTTTGTCTGTAAATTTGCTCTTATTTTCCGATAATGTTGTGTATGGTTAACCATATACAGAAAATTGGTAGGTTCATACACATGGAAAAAATTCTTTTAGAAATATTGGTGTTTGATGATTTGTACTAAGATTTTCAATTTACGATTTGTAAATATAGTTTTCACATAATAATAGTATTTAAAAAGAATCAAAACAATACCAAATTTTTAAGTTATTCTAATTAAAATGAAAACTAATCTTGTAAAAACTGAAAGATTCTCTAAGTACATAATACCATAGTTTTATTGCCCTTTTTATTTTACAATTCAGAGCAGATTTTCGCTAAATATGTTACTGTTTGAAAAAAAAAAAGGTTATTTACATTCTCCAAGGAGTTCTGATTTAATATAAATATAGAGACAGACAAAATTTAATTTTTGGAAATTTCCTTAAGAGGAGTGGTAACAGAAGTAAAAAAAAAGTTTCTAGAATATTTTCATCCATATGTTAATAAGTCTTGAAAATTTCAAAGGTGTTAGAAAGGATTAAAAAATTTACTAAAATAATGAAAAAATACTTTGGTCTTCCCTCTTAATAATACCAAACATTTTGAGCATAAAAAGTTTTTATCAAGTTTTGGGCATTTTTCATCATATGCCTTTTTTGCAGCGAATTATGGGAGGTACCTACTATTGTCTTACGGAAAACATTCTTTCAATTAATAATGTATTTTTACAAGAATCATTTTCTTTTTCAAAAAAATTCATTAGAATACTTCTAATAATTTAAACGTTTTTAAAAATATTTAAAAGTTTTGTATTATGACAAGGTCAATCATAAATCAGGATATCATAGCTGAATTAAAACTTGAGCAAATATTATGAACTGAAAGAAAGTGCTTGTTAAAGATTTCACAATAATTGACAATTCTGCTGAAATGCTTTCACCATACACCAATGTGTTCATAGGATAAAAACAGGCAATAAAATGCAATCAACCTCCACCAGAAATAGATTTTATGTCAGATTTCCTTTTAGAATTTTTCAGATAAAAATTCCATCAGAAAATTTGCAAATTGATTATTATTCATGTCAACTGAAGTCTTATCCATATATAATTGTTATAGACAAGCATATGGTTGCAAGAAAGAAATACGATAACAGCAGAAATAGATTTACGTGATTTATTTCAACATGAACGTGTGGGTTTGAGACAACTACCTTGTGGTATAGTCCTGGGTTGATCTTTCATAGTAGTTCACACTGGTTGGTGCTGGCGCTCCCCCTGCTGACTGCTCAGCCTGACCGTGACAGGTCTCTTCCCTAGCCTCCTGTTGTACTTCCGTGTGACCCCTTTTATAGCGTTTTTTTATGGCTTGACAGGCTCGTAAAATGATGCGAGTATAATTAGGAGGGAAGCATTTTTATTGGTCGAAAAATAGAAACACTTTAAAATATTATTTTATTTTTCGACCGGAACTCTTGTGTCAGGAATATGCGTAAACGCGTAAATATGGTCATTTTGTGACGGGGCCTTGTCCCGTTCACATCCGGCTCTTGCTCTTTAGTATGTTAGTTTATTTGCCTGCAAATCAGCCGAGATATGTCTTATTTTATTTTATAACATAATTAAATACAAATGTTACCCTGTTTCACAACATTCACTGGTGGCCAACTTGTAGAAGAATCAAACTTAGATAAAATTATATTTAATAAAAAATTGTGCTAGAACAGATTAAAAAATTTAATAAAAATACTTTGGTCTTTCCTTTATAGGATAATACAAATCCTATATTCCAACAAATAACTAAAAAAACACAAAGTAGATTTGCACATCCACAAAATCGAATCAAAACGACCAAAAACAGATTTCACAATAAGGTGTGAAATTTATTTTCTGACCAATGAAAGGAGGCGATTTGCTAAACCAAAAACAAAAAGATAATGAGCCAGTGTGAAAAAAAAGTCAACAATAAATACAGAGTTTTCAAGTCAGTCACCAGTCAGTCAGTCAGAGAAGGGCGCAAAAGATCACAGAAGATTGACAGTAAATTTCATCACTGACTCAAACTTACACAAAGATCCGAAAAGTGGAGTAGGAAGGAACAACAACAACAACAAATTTACAACTGACTTCAAAACAATTCATAAGTACATTTTCCTTTTATCTTTATTCCTCATTCACACTCTCTTTTTCAACTTAAATTGCTCGCCCCTTTTTCATTTTACAACTATACAAAAACCAAAGAAACAGACATTATTCTGCTACTCTGTTAAAAGACAGCGAACACAGACATTTTTGTCAAAATCACATTTTTGCTTAAACGAACTAAAGCATTAGTCTTTTTTTACCCTATTCACGTTCCTTATCATGTTGTTTCTTCTTGAAATTTGCGTTGTATTTTGTGCGCAGGGTATCCCGTATTAAATTCTCCTTTAATCCGGGTACGCTGAACCCCACACCTTTTACTAATAACTTTGTTTTTATCAAATTTGGGACATTTTCCATCATAATATACTCTTTTTTTCATCAACTTATTGGAGGTACCTACATAAAAATGACAAGAAAAAAGAATCAATGATTTAAAAATGCTTACAAAGTTTAGTTATATACAAAAATTATTTTTTTTTTAATTGTATTAGGTGATCATCCTTCAAATAGAAACTGAAACTCATATTCAAAGACGACATTTAAATTATTTAAAATGCGTTTTTCAGGACTTTTAGGAAGCCATGACAGTTCGTCTAACTTACCTTTTTGATATGTCCCGGAAAAGGATATATTTGAACGAAGTAGCTAAGTGGTTTTGGCTACAATAACCAAGTAGAATATGGTAGCAGTAATCGATTGGTACGTGTCGTAGTCACAGGTAAGAAGTCCAACCGGCGTCGTTATAGACTTAGCTCTCAGACTAAGGCTCTGACTCTCGTACCTACACGTCCGTTAGTATTTATGACGGACACCAGCCAATCATATTCCAGTGAGAAGGAACACAGGTGTATGCATATTCCATTATATCACTTTTCTTTCAGTTTTCAAGGTGAATAAACCTTTACATACAACAACAAACAAGGATCAAGTTGCTGATGGACTTGATATTCCTTTCTCAATTTCTAAAATATTTTGCAATCAATAAAACTTCCTATTTTCACATCAACTGCAATTAAGAAAGTTATTTGAAAATAGAATGAATATAGTCTCTTAACACAAATGGAATAAAAGAATTACAGTAACCGGTGTAAATGAAGAATCTATTCCTTGTGCAAAAATAGTCTGGGTGCTTTGTTTTTGATTTTGTTGACTGCACTGTATAGTTGGGTCAGTCGGGCATCGTCTATGAGACAAAGACGACCATGATGCAATTGACTCTGCCAGAAATTTGGAAATGGCATGTCGTACTGCTTGGCATTCATACCAGAAGCTCCAATATGAATATTTCAGAGTATTTGGGTGTCAATCTGAGAACAATGCAGAGGATTTGTAAAGAGTTGGATGAGTCTAATGGTGATTATGAAGGAGTTATGGTGATGTTATGCGTCCATTCATCATCCAACAAGGCCTCAGACTCAATATGGAGGCCTGCATCAAGTGCCTTCAACTACATCACTCCTTATATCTGTCTGCCTAACTCATCAGACTGCAAACCCCATGATTATTATATGTGGGGCACAGTTGAGTGAGAGACCAATAAAACTCCTTGTAACACCAAAGATGAACTGAAGGTAAGGATTATGGCAGCATTCACCAGCTTAAACAAGGAGATCGTCCTGAAGAAATGCAGGAGATTTTGAATTTGTCTGGAGGCCATGATTGAATAAATTTAATCTTTATTATTTCAAGATATTTTTGTGTAATTTTGGCAAATATATCAGTTAAAATGAGATATCAGTCTTATTTTCATTATTTTTGTGTAATTTTGTTATGATGTTGATTTGGGGTTAGTAGAGACAAACGCCAAATAACACGTAACAATAAAAAGGGTTTTAATAGGTTGGTAAAAGGTACAGAAATCTCCTGAGTAGTCAATAATTAGCTCAGCAAAGAACTTCTCTGTCGATCTATCTTCATGTCAACTGACATGCCACTATTTAAAGTCTTTGTTCACAAACGCAGACAAGTTTATCTTCACGAGGGGTGGTAGGTTCCCGACACAACAAATTTAGACAACAATTCATCCATCACACTCTGTATATTGCAATCTTAATCTCTTTTTTCTGATTTTTCATAAAATTTCTTGACAAAAACTAAAAAGAGCAAAATTAAAAAAAAAAAAAAAAAACTCTTAAAAATCCAATCCTGGTCTTGTTTCAATGAATATTAACAAATTTAAGAATTAACAGAATTTGGTGAATGTAATGTTTAATTTTTGCTTATAAAACAATAATGAAAATAAGGTATATTTACGCAAGATAACCTATGAGGTTTCATCAAGTTCACAAGTCAGTGACTATAGTGTTTTACTTTCACCCCCAAGCAAAGCATACCTTTTTTTTTATCGTCATCTCAAAGCATGTGTGAAATTGTAAAACATACGAAGGATTAAATTCACTACAATCTATAAATTGGTTTTGTTTATGCTTAAAAATAAATTATCTTTGACACAATATAACAAAAAATTGAAGAATATAATTACTCCCATACATTATTCAAATCTTCCTTTCAGCCAACAAAGAACAGATGTTGAAAATTTTGGACATATTGGCAAATAATTTCTCCCAATCTGGAGGTTTCTTATGGGTTACCCCCACATGGCTTTGTCAGATTCATAAAGATGTCTTTAGGTGGTGCTGTTAAACAGTTATAAAACAGAAATTTTTTCTGTTATCTTTCTCTCTAACATACAGTAGAAGTAACACCAGTATGGGACTTGTTCCCATGTAGGGGGGGGGGTATATCATTATCCTGAATGACAGTATGCTTACACATACAGACACACATGCACAGGTGTGTAACACTCACACATAACAAACAATTCCTAATTGCTTAATTTTAATATCTTCCTTCTTTTTAGTTATGTTTACATAAATCCTATTGTATTTTCTCTCCTTTTTTAATCAGTTAACTGGGATATAAAAACATGGAAATATTACCTTGTTGAAATTTATTTGGTTTCATCTCTACTCATTTATATGTGTAAATTTTGTTTGCCACTGTTTTTAGTCCAACTAGAATCCATCCAGCACAATAGATCCTTCTTCTGACCACCAGGTGTATTTTTCTATACATTATTAAAGAAAGGGCAGTCATATTGAAATCATATGCTCATGCTAATTTTGAGGCAAGTCCAATCTCTGTTGTTTCTTGCCTTGTAATTGGTTAATATATAAAAAAATCCAACCTTTATTAATTAAAAGTGTTGTTTTTTCTTTTCAAGTCATACACTTAGGTTGTAATGTTTCTTGTTAAAAAAAATTCTATGGACCCATTTTTTATATTTTTAATTAGTATTTTTTGAAAAGATGTAAGATTTTCTTTGGAGATAACTAGTTCAAAATAATAAGAAATAATATCAGATTAAAAGAAATAATCTAGTAATCGCACAAAAATAAACATATATGGACAATATATATATATATATATATATATATATATATATATATATATATATGATAGGTAGAACCAAATGGATACTTTTTTTTTCAGAAATTAAAGTACAAAATCACTACTCCTTACTTTTAGATATTTACCCAAAATCAGAGAATTTTTAGATTCAAAGAAAATTTTCAGTCCACATTCATTAATGAATGGGTTGTGTACTGAATAATTTATTTATAAGGTTTTGTGGCAATATTGTTTTGGGGTCTGTATCCCCTCAGATCTTTTCAATTTTGAGTTCATTTTAATTTAGGTGGTATTCATGAAATATTTTGTCATATAATGGAAACTTGTTGAATATTTTATTTAGGGACTTCCCAAAAAATTGATGCCTAAGATTTAAAATGCATTTAAAAAATTTTTTAAATCAGTCTTGAGGCTTATCTTTTAGCTTTATTTCCAATAAATTAAATTTAATATTCCTAATAAGCAAAATACTTTGCTGTAATTCAAATCACATTTAAACTGATTAGAAACCTTTTCCCTGATTATTTTTGAAATGATATAAAATTTTTTTGCAATACATAGATTTAAGGAATAAAATCTATTTTTGATTAAAAGAAATCCAGTAACTGTTCTGAAATATACACATATGTATAAGCAGGCAGAATTAAATGTATATATGAAGATTTATTTCAGTATAAAATAACAAAGATAATTTGGCCAAGTTTAACAAATGTGTCCAAAAAAAAAAAAAAAAAAAAAAAATCTCTCATTTGTAGGGTTATTTAATGTCGAATTTTTTATGAGGCATAGAATGGGATTTTGTATTGGATCAAACGTACTACTCAGTAGTAGTAATGATTAAGTGGACAAGCCTTGGGAACCATTACCCTTTACTTAAATGAAATGAAACAAAGATTAAAGTTTTTACTCACAGTATAAAGAAAAAAGGTTGAAATAAATTACATTGCATTTTGGTTGCAATTTTTCATATACCACCTCGCAGATGCGAGCGCTCACCAATACAGCGTTTCCCAAATTCTGGGAACACGCTAAGAACAATACACGTACGTATGAACACTCACCACAACACACACACATAATATTCACCATACACACTCAATGTAACTGTCCATGTACTTGTAACTTGTTATTAATAAATATATTTGCATATAATTATCGGTCTTGTTTGTCTTCTTTGGACTTAATTAAAGTCCAACATTTTCAAACCCTCATGTTCCGGTTAGCAGGAAATTTTAACCCACGTGTGTGTTTTTTACATCTTCACTGCCACGGTTCACTACACATGTTTGGATGCTGAGAAAAAACCCCACAGGTTTTACAACAGGGATTATTTCATGCTATTTTGGATTTATATTAAAAGAAACTATTTCACAACATATACATATATATATATATATATATATATATATATATATATAAAACTTTGCTGTTACAAACATTTAATAACTTTGTTGTTATACGCATAGTTGACTTTATTTTAGGCTTTAATTCTTATATAAAGGGCTTCTAGGATTTTAAGATTTTGCTTTTGTTTTTGATGGTGTTGTGGAATCTTCCACAACAAGCCAGTTAACCCCTGCTAGGAAATGCAGTACATCTACTAACCCAAGTTATATTTATTTCCTAAAATATGCCCACAGAAGCACCCCCCGCCACATCCGTGTTCTTACTAAGGAGTGAGACCATGTCTTGCAGGGAAATTTGTCCCAGCTTTCCCACATCAAAGGGTTGAGGTTAAAAAAATTGCGACAAAACGCGAGTAAAAAAAACAGCACGGTCAGAGTGGACAAACTCTCTCTTTTAGATGCGGACGAATAAGGAAAAAACTCCTGCTCGGGATTTAACAATAAAAGAAGAAAGTGTTTATTTACATATACAGAAAAAAAAGGGTAAAAAGATAAAGACAATTAGGAGAGAAAGAAAGGGAAAAGAGAAAATGTCCTTTAAGGGAAGAGAAAATGTTCATAACAGAAAAAAGGCTTTCTCAAAATATTTCTCTGAGCGGCTAAAAGTTCTTTAAGCGAATAGAATTTTGTTAATGGTTAGAAACACTCACAGTTCTTGTACAGTAGGAAAATGTTGGTAGATATAGAAAGTAGGCAGATGAGTGAGTTTGTAGGTAGGCAGGAAAGTCTTATAGAAGAAAGGAAGGCAGCTTTCAACTGGTCTTGCATTGTGGGCGATGCTCGTTCTCGACAGCCCTTTGTAGATAGTTCTTCTTTGGTTGAAAGTGGTTCAGAAGTTGACTGGAACTCCCTATCGCTGACCTTACAGATGGTTAGCCGAATTCTCACTGCCAGATAGGTGAAGAATCTCCAAATTTATGGAGATTTGGTAGGCTCAGAAGAATCGGAGACTTTTCCATCCAAAATTGTTATACAAATTTCCTGGCCCTTTCATTGGTCAGAAAACACATTCTTATCTCTGATAAGAATCAAGTCTTTGGGAGCCAGTTTTGCAAGTAATGAAAACAGGTTGGAGTGAACAAACTGTGAGACATGGAAAGAATAATGGTGGTAGAATTCCTTTTTATACTTTTCCGGCTCTCTCGTTATTCAGAAAATATATTCTTATCTCTGATAAGAATCAAGGATTTGGGAGCCAGTTTGAAAGTAAAAAGAGAGGTTGGAGTAAGGATAGAAAAAATAGCTAGAATGTGAACTTGTAAAATATTGGTCTCAAATTAAATTTAAACACAAAATAATATAATGAATGATATTTTCATTACAAGATTACCTTTTAATTCCTTCATTTCTCCCTTTCCACTGAGCTTCGCTAAGTGCACAATGTTTCTACAGCATGTTTAGCATCCCGATACTACTTTCTTATTAATGTTGAATTTTGTACACATCTGTGCAAAAAGTGGATCAAAGAGCTTACCCAGCTTCATACAGATTTTCAGGAAATATCAGCTTCTAATTGGTCAATAAACATGCAAGTGCATGTTGCAATCCACCCATGTACAAATATTTTTCAGTGTGTGACGAAGTCAAGTTTTCTCAAATTTGGAGTTATCAACAAGAAAAAAATCGAACTTCTTGTCAGTCATTCATCCCCCATTACTGCCATCATGTTTACTAATTTACTGGGTAGTACCTACGCAGGCGTAATCAGAAAATTTGGCCTATTTACTTCTTTTACAGACTTTCCTTGCAGAAAATCACTACGCACTACCGTAAAAAATGTAATTTTTTTTTTGCTATTCAAAACGGAAAAAAGGTTCTGTTGTATTATTTAATTTGTTTTTGTTATAAATAAAACTACACTTACCAAAAAAAATACATTTCTTTACAGTAATGAGAATATCATCAACAAAAACAACCATAACAAGCTTTTTAGTGGAAATATTTTTTCATGTAAATAGAGGAGAAATGTGATTTGGTTGCTTTATTGATTATTACCATTTTGAAAAGTGTAAACCCAATGACTTTCAGTTAATATGTATCATTAATTTTCAGATTGTTTATTTCACCTTTCATAGCCTCACAGCATTTTATAGAGTCATTTAAGTAACAGCTTTGATATAGTCTAAATATTCAGGCATTTCTCACAACATGAGCATATATCTTATGGTAGACACTGTACCATTTTAAGCTCTAATTAGTGGCATAATGTGTCATTTAAATGAGGATTCAGTGAAGAAATAATTCTCAAACTTTCACAATGGACAAATCAATTACAAGTTACATGTTAACATGTGTTCTTGGAATGAGGATACAAAAGAAAAATTTACTCCTAAGTGGAATGGTTTCTCTCCAATGTGTGTTAACATATCTTCTGAGAGATGAATTTTCAGTAAACTTAAATCTATAGACTTCAGAGGAAAGGTTTCTCTCCTGTTTGTTTATGCGTTATTGCGGAGCTGAATTTTGGGAACTCTTAAATCTACAGATTTCATAATTGAATAGTTTCTCACCCATGTGTGTATACATGTGTTGTTTGTGAAGTGTACTTTAGAAAAATTTAAATCCACGGATTTCAAGTTGAAAAGTTATTCCTGTGTTACCATGTGTCGTTTGGAATCTACATTTCGAGAAAAGTTGAAATGACAAATTTCACAGTGAAAACGATTCTCTGCAGTGTGACAACATATGTGTTTTGAGATTTGAATGCTTTGAACACTTATATGCACAGAATTCACAATGAAATGGTTTCTCTCCAGTGTGTGTTAACATGTGTGATTTGAGTGATGAATTTTGGGAAGATTTAAATCCACAGATTTCACAGTGGAATGGTTTCTGTCCAGTATGTGTTAAAATGTGTGCTTTGAGAGATGAATTTCGGGAACACTTAAATTCACAGAAATCACAGTGGAATGGTTTCTCTCCAGTATGTGTTAACATGTGGGATTTGAGAGATGAATTCAGGGAAAACTTAAATCCACAGATTTTACAGTGGAATGGTTTCTCACCAGTGTGTCTTAACATGTGCGATTTAAGAGATGAATTTTGGGAACACTTAAATCCACAGATTTCACAGTGGAATGGTTTCTCTCCAGTGTGCGTTAACATGTGTGATTTGAGAGATGTATTTCGGGAACACTTAAATCCACAAATTTCACAGTGGAATGGTTTCTCTCCTGTGTGTCTTAACATGTGGGATTTGAGAGATGAATTTAGGGAAAACTTATATCCACAGATTTCACAGTGGAATGGTTTCTCTCCACTGTGTCTTAACATGTGTTTTCTGAGAGATGAATTTTGGGAACACTTAAATCCACAGATTAAACAGTGGAATGGTTTCTCTCCAGTGTGTGTCAACATGTGTGATTTGAGGGATGAATTTCGGGAACAGTTAAAACCACAGATTTCACAGTGAAATGGTTTTTCTCCAGTGTGTGTTAACATGTGTTTTTTGAGAGATGAATTTTGAGAACTTTTAAATCCACAGATTTCACAGTGGAATGGTTTCTCTCCAGTGTGTGTTAACATGTGTTTTTTGAGAGATGAATTTTGCGAAAACTTAAATCCACAGATTTCACAGTGGAATGGTTTGTCGCCGCTATGTGTTAACATGTGTATTTTGAGTTTTGAATTTTGGTAACAGTTATATCTACAGATTTCACAGTTGAATGTTTTCTCACCAGTGTGAGTTTTCAGGTTTGTTTTGAGATTTGAATCCATGGAAAATATAACACCACAGATTTCATAGGAAATGGTTTCTCTATGCCAATTTTGTTATGTCTCTCCTGTGTAAAAATACCTTCTTACTCATGAATATTCATCATAGTTTCAGGTACTCTTAAAGATGTAAACTGAAAAAGAAAAAATATATTCAAGTGAGGACTGGAGTAAGAAAACACACCATATAAGATTATGAAAAAGACTTCTGAAAAATGCATTTTCAAGTATTATCTTACAGCTGATCCCACAAAAATGAAAAAAAAATGCACCATTTATACTATATGCTAATCAAACAAATATGTCATTTATTAATTTAAAGCAATTTGCTATAGTGACCACCTAGAGTGATTACAAAGAAATGAAGTTTAAATATGACACATTACAGTTTATTTTGACTGAAAATATCTATACAATTAAAATTGTAGGGTAGTAAATTGAAAAACAGGATTTTGTTTTATTCTGTTTGACAAGTAAAACTAGAGCAGATTTTACACCAGATTATTATTAAGTCATGTGTCAGTGAAAATGGCTGCGTGTGTGTGTGGGTGGGTGGGGGGATTGAATGGACAATGGAACAGAAAAACAGAATCAGACATTTGAGTTCAAGACAAGGTCTACAGATAACTCTGAATTCCAAATCATGTATGGCATTATGCAAGATACATGCTAGACTTAAATTTCCCACTTGACTGAAGGAGCAGCAGAAGGACGTAAGCTCTCACTTCAATCCATTATAGCAGGCAAGAGAACAAGAATATTGGATATATGGATTTACAAACAACCCCAGAGATGATTTGGTCAGTCTCTTACACGTTGTATGCCAGACTTGGGAAGTAGGGTGAAAATAGGGCTGGATACCACAGACTGGCTGAGAGGAAGGGATGAAATATTGGCAAGAATAAAAGTAAATTAGTGAAGATTCAAGTGTTATTATTCAATTGGCAACAGCCATTCATTATGCAGTAACCACTTATTATGCAGGGAGAAAGAAAACCACTGGAAACTTCTGTAATATCTTTATAAAAATCTCATGGCAATTTACAGAGAAAAAAAATTAGTCGAATGCTTCTTGTTAATATTCGAACTACAATAGCAAAATTGAGCCTATCTACTTAAATGAAATCATTAATTTATTATACAAATATATTGATTTGATAACAAAATTTAGCTTGCTCCTTAGACCAAGAAAATTGTGAATTTTGTTAGCAAAACAAAAATTTTATGTTCTTGAAAGTGTTGTAAATTAATTTTTATTGAATACCACTCCATTCAAACCAGTATGTTCATCCTGGTTCTTTATTCATGATGTTTTAGCAATTGTACACTCAACCCTTTTATCTGTTGTACTTAGAAATGTAGATTTTTCTCATTCCACTATGCTCAGAGACTACAGAACATAGAATGAGAACATTTTACACTATCACCTTGGATTGAATTCATTTGAATTTATAACATTTTCCTCAATTTTTTAAAATGCTTTTTATAACCCCCTGCCACTGTTCGTGTTCATTTTGCTCATCACTATTATTTCTTTTTCACTAAATTTCAAATTAAATTGACAAATAACCTCAAATTTTCAACTCACAAAAATTAATAATAAAATATGTTCAATCTAAAATTTAAAAATGTCAATAATGTCCCCGCAGAGAGCAGACCATAATGGTGGCACTGTTCAGTGTTTTCTTCCTAGAATGTAAGTATTTTTATGACAACCAAAATGGACTATATGTTCAGAGACAAATTTTCAATGACCTTTCAGTGTCAATGACAGAGAGGAAATGAAAAATAAAACATATTAAAAAATATTTTAATGAAATTTTCAAAAGTTATTCATGTTCTCTACTGCATAATGTTTATATTTGTTATAATTCCTTGCAGAATTTAAATCATATATTTTGGTTACATAGAAAATCTGCTGCAGAAAATCCACCCTGAATAGTAAAATAAAAAATGCAGTAAATGTAAGACAATTTTTTTAATTAGAAAAAACTTTTAAATTATTTTTACTATTGACTTCCGAAAAACATTTTTTGATGTATAACAATTTTTTGCGAAAAAAAAAAAATTAGAATTTATAAATGTTTAAAATAGGTACCTCCAAAAACAAAAACAAACAAATGTGATACATAAGGGTTAAAATGAATTTTTAAAAATCAAAAATCTTTCTTAAAGGTTTTATTTTAATTTTAAGCTAATAGATTAAATTTAATGTTTCCAATAAGCAAAATGCTTTGCTGTATTTCAAAAACTAATTTAAATTGACTGGAAGGATTGTTTTTTTTTGCTAAAATAGCTGATTAGTGCACTTTTTTAGTTGTCATTCATCATTCATGCACTTTTTTAGTTGTCATTCATTCTCTTTATTAAAAAAACTTCCAAAAGTAAAATACACTTTTCTGAAATTAATTAATCTGATTTGAAACACCTATTATTTACTTTTCACATAAAATATCACAAAAATGCATTTTTTAACCAGACAGTATCTGTTTATTTAAGGCGTTCATGGGTTTGATAGCTTGATATTTATCTAATATCTAATTTATCTATAGCGGCTTTAAGTGTTAAAACTTAAATAATTGAATTAATGCAAGCACCTTTTATATACAATTTTTAAGTACACAGTAACCTGTGAAATTTATGAAAATGTTTTCCGTAATCTAATATTTATTGATTTTTAAATATTTTTGGTTGTAAATTTACTGTAGTTATCGCTCTTATTTTCTGATAATGTCATGTATGGTTCACCATACACAGGAAATTGGCACGTTTATAAACATAAAAAAATTCCTTTAAAAATATTTGTGTTTGATGATCTCTACTAAGCTTTTCCATTTATAATTAGTAAATATAATTTTTTCTTAATAATAATGTCATCTAAAAGGCTGAAATGAATACAGAATTAAAAGATTTAAAACTTACTGAATTATTCTAATTCAAATTTTAAAAAATAAAAACATTTCTTGTAAGAATACATTATTCATAAAAAATTTTTTTGCCTTTTTTTTTTGCTTAATGTATCTTTTTTTTATAAAAGTATTTAAAGAGTTTTCTTATTAAATAATGTCATAATCTTATTGCATTTTTATTTAATGATTCAGAGCAGATTTTCATTAAATGTGATAGTTTGACAACAACAACAAAAAAAAAAAAAAAAAAAAACAATTGAGGGTTTATATTCTTCAAGGTGTCCTGATTTTAACTAATGAAGACAAACACCCACAGAAAAAGTGAAACAAGATTTTTAACCAAAAATTTGAACGTGCTAGTAAGGATTAAAATATTTAATAAAATAATCCAAAAATATGTTAGTCTTTCCTCTTAATAATAACAAACATTTTGACGATAAAAGTTTGTTTTTATTAAGTTTGGGGTCTTTTTTCATCATGGTATGCTATTTTTTTTCCAGCGAATTATTGGAGGTACCTCGTTTAAAATTCTTTAATATACATTTAAAACGTGCCAATGTTTTTAAAAAAATGCTTAAAAAATTCATTTATATACGAAAATTAATGTTTCTTTCAATTCACATTAGAGTTCAGCTTTTATCTTTCTAATGAAATCAAATTTTAAAAATTCAAAGCCATAATGCGTTTTTCGAGGCTTTTAAGATCTTTTCAAAGATGTATAGTTGTTTTAAATGCTTGGAATCCCGACATTCAGATAGCAACAAGAAAACTTGGGTAGATGGATCCCGACATATTCGAAGAAAGCATTTTTATTTAAAATGAGTATTTTGTCGGAGTTCTCGGAAGTCCATGACGATTTGTCTGACTTACCTTTTCAGGGTGAATAAAACTTTTCATACAAAAAACAAACAGGATTAAGCTGCTGCTGTTGTTGGACTTGATAATTTCTTTCTGAAGCTTGACAACGTTTCGTAATCATGAAAACTTTCTATTTTTAAAGAAATTGCAATTAAAAAAGACTAATTATTTGAAAACAGAACGCATGTAGCTTCTAAAAACGCAAAAAGCGATCTAAACAAAGGAATTGCACTAACCGGTGTAAAAGAAGAATTTGTTCCTTGCTCAAAAACAGTCTAGTAACGCAAACTCAAACTGATTTTCTGATTTTTATAAAAAAAAAAATTATATTGACGAAAAGTGAAAACAACAAAATTAAAAACCTATTAAAAATCCAATAATTGTGTAAGAGATTTGTTTCTAAGAGAATTAGTAAATTTAAAAATAAATTAACAGAATTTAAAAATGAATCAACAGTCAACAAACACTTAGAAGAAGGAGATTTTGTCAATTGTCTTTTACTGTCACCTAGGCATAGCACGCCGAGATTTTTAGTGTCATCTCAAAGCACGCGTAAAAAAAAATTGTAAAACAAAATCAAATGGACTTAATCTAGTTTTTCTTTAAAAATAAATTATTTTTCACATTGTAATCAAAAGTTAAAGTATATTATTTTTTATTTGATAGGCTTTTATGAATTTTAGTAGAATTCATTTTATTTCTGTAGGACATTAAATTATAGAATGGAAATTAAATAAATTAGTTAAAAAAATAATATTCTCTTGAGTTTAATTCTGTAGTGGGTTGAATGTTGGTTAACCAATTTATAATGGTTAAACTGGCCCCAATTCAAACAATAATGTTCGGTGCACCCAGACTATTTTTGATCAAGGAACAAATCCTCCTTTTATACCGGTTACTTTGCTTTCTAATTTTCATTCTGTTAGTTGTGTTCAGAAACTAAATGCGTTCTATTTTCAAATAATTAATCTTTTTTTAATAGCAATTTCTTAAAAAAAAAAATAGGAAGTTTTAATTGATTACGAAATATTGTCGACCTTGAGAAAGAAATATCCAACAACAACAGCAACTTAATCCTGTTTGTTTTTGTATGAAAAAGAAAAGATTTTAGATTCGTTCAGAAAAGGTAAGTTAGACGAACCGTCCACGGACTTCCTAAAAGCACCAGAAAACACATTTTAAATGCTTTCTTTTAAATAAATTTGGTTACGTTTTGGATTTATTTAACAGAAGAAAAGTGAAAATAACAAATAAAAATCCAATATTTATCATCAGACGTCATTTTTAAGTAAATTTATGAATTAAGTAGATTTTTTTTCTAAAAGTAATGTTTAGTTTACTTTTTAGTTTTTACTTAAAACTTAACGATTAAATAAAATAATGTATTGTAAATAAATGACGTTTTTTATGCACGGTAAAGTTAGACTATGGGTTTGTAGGTCACAAATAAAAAATCTATAATCATAGTCCTTAAAACATGAAAAAATATAATTAAAGAAATACGGAACACCATCAGTGCAATAATCAAAAGCAAAACATTGTAATTTTGTTTAACAATACATTATTTAAACTCTATATAGCCAACTTTTAAGAATACTTTTGTTATACGATTTTATGAAACTTACTAGTACGAATCAATAAATAAATGAGAAATAGTTTTTTGCTTGTTTTTTGCTTTTAGGTACCTCCACCGGTATAAATTTTCGATACCTTAGATTTAAAAATGAATTTTTAAAAAGGAAAGCGCATTCTTGAAGATTTACTTTTTAGCTTTAATTGAAAGATAAAGGGTTAAAATTGACTATTTCCAGTAGGTAAAACACTCTGGTGTATTTCAAATAGAATTTGTATAGACTGGAATGTCAAATATTTGCTTGATTTCAAAAAATCTGCTAACTGGCGGCCATTTCTTAAACTAACAAGTTTTAAAATAAAATTTAATTATTGATTTTAAAATTTTCCAAAAATTAAAAAAAATATATATTTGCAACACGTTATTTGAATAAAATTAGCAAGTTTAAAGTTAAATTAATCTGATTTGAAACAAACTTATAGCATAAAAATAGTTTCTTAACGACGGTCCTGTTTTAGTTTTATTCACGTCTTTATTGACGTTATCGATAAGCTCTGAGGTCTTGTCAGCTAGTATGGATGACCAGAATTGACATAAATTGATAAAATCTAAGTGAACGCATATTTTGGGGGGGGTAACTAACTAGTAATTTTTACAAATTAACATATTTTCAGCAATTATCTAATATTTTCTTGACTTTTAGTTATGTTCAAAGATGCTTTATGAAAAAATAATAAAATTTAAAATACTATAAAATTTTCTTAAATTAATTTTAAAATTTAATAACTGAGATGAAATACCATGATAGGGGTAACTTAATAATTTATGACCCACACTAAAATAAATACATAAAATAAAAATATTTTGTGAAATAAAAATTAAGAAAGTAAAACTTACTTTAAATTCTAAAGTTTTAAAACTGAAGGGATGATGTTCAAAACCTGTTGAAACATAAGCAATGAATAATGAATTGGCGACAGTGAATTTCTCTGTAAAAAGAGGACAACTTAGAACACATGACCTTTGCATAATAATGTTCCATATAGATTACCATAGATGAAAAATGGTAATGCTTAATTATAATATCACCTAAAAGAAATATGGTGTGGGAGATTTTTAAACAATTTTTAAATTATGATAAATTGTTATAATTAAAATTTTTAAAAAATGAAAAAATTCTTGTAAAAATTCATTATTCATTGAAATTTTTTTTTTTGTTAAGACAATAATGTCCTAAATATAATTCATTTACAAAAGCAATTAAAAGGTTTTCTAATTAATGTCATAGTTTTATTACATTTTTAAGTTTACCATTCACAGCAGATTTTCAGAAAATGAGGAAAAGTTTGAAAAAGATTGGATGATTTACATTCTCCAAGGAGTCCTACTTTTAACTAATAAAAAATAAATTTAATTTCTCAAAATTTCATGAAATTAAGTGGGGTGTAACATATGTAAAAAAAATTTTTTTACCAAAATTTTCTAAAACAAAAAATTTAAAAAGTAATGTCATTCATTTGTGAATAAGTTCTGAAAGTTTCATTAAAATCCAATAATTATTTGATTTTTGTAAGAATTTCTAAATCAATGTTTTTTTTTTCACTGAAAAAAGTGCAAAAACACTTCTGTATGTCGCAGATCTAAAAAAACAAAAAAACAAAACAGGATTTTAAACCAAAATTTCAAATGTGTTAGTATGGTTTAAAAATTTTTTCAAAATAATTACAAAATACTTTGGTCTTTTCTCATGATAATAACATAAGCATTTTAATGATAAAATTTTGTTTTTATTAAGTTTTTGGCCTTTTCTCATTACACGGTGATGTTTTTTTTTAGTGAAAAGTGGATGTGCCTAAGTTTTAATGATACTTTTGATTTTAATAAATTGCTTTTATTTTTGACCCAGTTTGATAAAATATCTAATTGCACCCAATAAATATTTTTTTAAAATTATTCTATATTTAAGAGATATTCAATTGTTATTATAATTTTAGCATCATTAAAAAAAAGTCAATTTCTTTAGGAAAAAATGTTACATAAACAAGCAGAAAAATGTATTTTTTGAGTTTTATTGAATTATTTTTTTTAAATTTCAAAAAATCCTATGTTCACTCTTGACATTACATAACTTTTTAACTGAAATAAAATTTTCAGGGATTTTTCTATAGATAACCGTAAAATAATATTAAAGACTACCTCCCTATATTAAAAAGTACACACGAAATATTGAAGTTGACCCCATACAAAATAATTCCACAAAGTTTTCTAATAAAATAATGTATTTAGTATGCAATTCATTAAATACTGAATAAATACTGAAAATTCAGTTTGAATCAGATAATTCACTAATTTTTAGCAAATATTTAAATATAGGGGTAGAAATTTTTGGCTTTCATTCAACAATGAAACATTGATTTTGTGGTACCTAATCAGTTTGAGTTTGTTTATGATGAAATAGTTATATGTTTTGATTATTGTAAAACTTATTTTGGTTTCATTTATTTTAATCAAGAATAAAATTTTACATGGATTGTAATTTTTTAAAAGATTTAATTACAATAATTTATAAACTTTTAAAATTCTGCATTAATTTGTAGTGGCCAAGTGATATTATTAAATTAAAATGTATCATTTCTCTCTGATCATAACAATTTGTTCAAATCAAAAAAGACAACATAATTCTCTAGGAGAAACCTTTAACAAAATAAGATATATTTCTCTGAAACATTGAGAAAAAATTAGCTGTTTTTAAGTTTAATTAATCTGAATTGAAACAACTGTAAATTTTACTTTAAAATATAGTATATAATTATATTTTTTTTTAACATATAGAGCTTGTTTTTCTGTTGTATTAAATGATTTATTGACAACATGGTATTTAGGAAATTTAAGTAAGAGAAACTGAGGATGAAGGCCTTATTTACATAGTTTTTTTTTGTTTTTTTTTGTAACTGACCAATCCAGGGAATGCAAATACTGGAGAGATTCTCCAATTAATTTAGCTTACAGGAAAAAGTCTCTCTGAAATGTAATTGATATTAATATTTCATATATTTACCTGTAAACTACAATGTAAATTTTATAGATCATGTAACAGGAATAACTACAATATATTGTCACATATAATGTGACTTTTTAAACATATTTTAGCTTTTTTTTTAATGAATAATAAAATTTTACAATATTTATTTTTTTAAGTTTTCATTAGAATAATCTACAAACATTTAAAATTCTGTATCAATTTGTAGTGGCTGAGTGACATTATTAAATTAAAACTATAAATCATAAATGAAAAAGTCATTACAGTTCAATGACGTTCAATATTTTAAAAGTATGTTTAAATTTGTATCATTTTTTATTATCACTAAAATCTATCAATTTGTCCATATTGACAAATCTGTTAAGACAACATAATTCTATGTATTAAAAAATCTTTCGAAAAAACCTTTTTCTGAAACATCGAGAAAAATGAGTTGATTTCACATTTAATTAATCTGAATTGAAACAAATATTAGTTTTAGTTTAAAATATAGCAGAAAAAAATATTTTTTAACATGGAGAGTTGTTTTTTTCCTGATCTGTTCAGAGATTTATTGACAATCTAATATTTAGAAAATTTAAGTGAGGGGGACTGAACTGAAAGAAATTACTTGATGAATACAACATGAACACCTTATTTACATAGTTTTTGTTTTACTTGTAACTGACCAGTCCATGGAATATAAAGACTGTATAGATTCTCCAATTAATTTAGCATTCACAGATATAATTGTTATTAATATTTCATATATTTACCTGTAAACTACAATGAAAATGTTACTGATCATGTAACATAGGCATAACTATATAGAAGTCATTCTGAACATATACTTACCTGTAGCTAAAAAATGGTCATATATACATCTTGGAATGGTCATTTGCCATTCTAATCTTAAAATAGATTAAAATCTGACATGATTAACAGTTACTTTTGGAAGATGATCTATTACTATTAAACACACAATCCAATGTAAATCTGACATTTTGGTAATATTCTGTTCTTTTGGTAATATTCTGTTCCATGATGTGGTCATTTATATTTGCTTGCCTAACCCAGGATGTTATGATGAGGGTAGCTTTCAAATATGAATTATGTACTCATTAATATGTATACACAGATATACATCTTTTAAGTAATAGTTGAACAATTTAAGCCATGCAACTAAGCAATATTTCTCCCTTTTCAGAGCATTTAACAAAGTTTAATTTCACCAGGAAGTCACCCATGCCAACTTCCTCACTCTAGCGCTGTATGATGACATATTCTTCCAGCACACAGTGTATTCTTCTGCCGTGGCATGTGTGTCAGATGTACAAGGCAGACACCATAAGTCAAAGCAAAATTAATAGAGATTATGCCTTAACCACAAATCATCATAGACTGTGACTGTCATAATCCTGGGGCATACTGTATAAGCTTTTTCAATGTTGATCTGTTAAATATTTATCACGATAATCTAGTGTACACATGACAGATTATGATAAACTGTTACTTGCACACCCTACACACAGTCTTCAGGTTTTTTGGTTCCGCTCTATTCAGTGATATGTGTATTTACACCCATTTGGCTAACCTGGGATGTTATAGTGATGGTGGCTGGTGAATACATACAGTACTTATTAACTAAAATCACCAAGGGTAGGGAAAAATCCCAATATGGCCAAAAATCAAATATCCCCAAAATCACCACTGTTTGAGGAAAAGAATCTCTCAAAGCTTGGAATATATTTAAAACTAAAAAAAATAAAAATGATGATCAGCATCAGTGGATCAACTGGACCATAGTGCAAACAGCATCATGCCAAAACCCAGTATGCCAGGCTTCAGGTTTTTTTGTCTACTTAGTGATATATACATTTATTAACATAGAGAATAAAAGTGAAGGAATATAGTGAAAAATGGTGCATCATTAAAAAATTGGTTAGTAAAAATGACAGAGCATGTATATCAAATATCCCAATGATAATATATTTAATATAGAATATATATCAAAGACCAGAATATATAAAGTGATAGGGTTTGCTAAAAAATTTTGATCAGCATCAAGGATCATGGAAGCAAAAGTTAATATCTATAAGCTTTTTAAAAGATCTAAAGATTTATATATATTTGAATGCTTTTCCATAAGAGATAAAAGGTACAATTTCATGTGAAACACTCACAAATTGGAGACATTTGAGTTTAATTATATATGGATAAGGCTTCAATGTCCAAATAGAAAAAAAAATGGTATAAATGAAACTGATGCATTTTCTGATGAAATGTTTATCTGAAATATTCTCATCATAAATTTTATATTAAAATTATTTCTGGTTGAGCTTAATTGCATTGTCTTTCTCCCCCTTATGGGAGCATTGGTGTATGATGACATCATTTTCACAGAATTTTCAATTTCTTAGAATTCTTTAAGCAGCACTTTCTTTCAATTGACAATATTTGCTCAAATTTTGATTAAGCTATGATATTCTCTCTTGTGGTTTATTCAAGGCCTTTTTAAAAAAATGGATGAAAAGTTATAAATTCAAATGAATCCAATCCAAGGTGATACTGTAGAATTTTTATATTCCATTTTCTATGTAAAAGTGATAGAAGATATCTGCTGAGCATGGAAAGTAGAATTTGAACAGTTTACGTTATAGATGAAAGAGATGACTGGAAAAGAGTGGAGGGTATAGTGACTAAAACCTTGTAAGTATAGAAACCAAGATGAACATGCTGGTTTGAATAGAGTGATATACAATATGGATTATGTGATAAAATGCAGTAAAAACATTGTGAATATAGAAACCAAGATGAACATGCTGATTTGAACAGAGTGGTATACAACATAGATTATGTTATAAAGTGCAATAAACATGAATGTACAGCACTTTCAAGAAGAGAAAAACATTGTTTTGTAACAGAAATTACAATTTGTTTAAGAAGCAATTTCACTTCTATTAGAAAAGGAATACTTTTCTATAATAAATTCATGATTTCACTTAAGCAGATAGGCTGAACACTCAAATTTTGCTATCATAATTCCAATATTAATAAGACTTTTGACCGATTATTTTTGGCTGTAAATTGACATGAGATTTTTATAAAGATATTAGAGAGTTTTTCAGTGGTTTTACCTTTCTCCAAGCATAATAAGTGGTTAGTGCATAATGAATGGTGGTTGGCAAGTAAATTATGACTCTTGAATCTTCAGTAATTTACATTTTAATCCTGCCAATATTTCATCACTCATTCTTAGCTAGTTTTTGATATGGCGTCCTATTTTCATCCTGCACACAAAGTCTGGCATGCAGTGTGTAAGAGTCTGACCAAATTATCTCTGGGGTTGTTGTTTCCAACATTGTTGTACTCTTGCCTGCTACTGAGGTGAGAGTCATATCCTTCTGCTCTTCACTCAGTGCCTAGGAGTAACCCTATATCAATCCCTGCACCTGGCTTCATTTGATGTTCACCTGTGTAATTTGAGTATAGCATGTATCTGGCATAATACCATACATTATTTTGAATTCAGCGTTGTTCTTTTCCTAGTTTACAACTCAGTTTGTTGATTTTGTTCTGCTATTCCATTGCCCATTCCAACACCCACACATTCATGTCTACTGATACATAATTTAATAATAATCTGGTAGAAAATCTGCTCTAGTTTTAAATGTCATCCAGAATCAAATTAAATCCTATTTTTCATTTATTTCCAGAGAATTTGCATTGTACAGATGATTTTAGTCAAAATAAGCTGTATAATATCTCATATTTAAACACTACTTTGTCAGTCTTTTTGCCTTCATTTCTTTTTATTCAAAAGTTTAATTGTTGATAAATTTAAATTAACAATTTGTATATTTTTATTTGAGGAACCTAGAGTATAATGGTGTGTTTTTATGATATTGGCTGCAGTTTTACAAAAATACTTGAAAATGCATTTTTCATAACCTTATGTGGTGTATTTTCTTACTTCTGTGCTCATTTTTTTCTTTTTCAGTTTGTATCTTTGAGAGTATCTGAAACCATGCTGAATATTCATGAGTAAGACGACATTCTTACACTGTGAAATTTGTGGAATTGTAATAAACTGTAAGTCAATATATAAGATATTTAATAGAACACACAGAGGAGAAACCATTTCCTATAAAATCTGTAGTGCTATATTTTCCATCAATTCAAATCTCAGAACAAACATGAACACTGACACTGGCAAGAAACGTTTTCACTGTGAAATCTGTGGATATATGTTTTCCCAAAAATCTTCTCTCAAAATGCATTTGATAACACACACCGGAGAGAAACCATTCCGCTGTGAAATCTGTGGATTCAACTTTTCTCAAAATGCACATCTCAAACAACACAAGTTAACACACACTGGAGAGAAACCATTCCATTGTGAAATCTGTGAATTTAAATCTTCCCAACGTTCAGATCTCAAACGTCATATGTTAATACACACAGGAGAGAAACGTTTCCACTGTGAAATTTGTGGATTTAAATATTCCAGAAATACATCTCTAAAAATTCACATGCTAACACATACTGGAGAGAAACCATTCAACTGTGAAATCTGTGGATTTAAGTGTTCCCAAAATTCAAATCTCAAACAACACATGTTAACACACACTGGTGAAAGACCATTCCACTGTGAAATCTGTGGATTTAAATACTCCCTAAATTCGTCACTCAAAGCACACATGTTAAAACACACAGAAGAGACACCATTTAAATTCTGAAATCTGTGGATATAAACCATTCCACTTCCCAAAACTCAAGTGCTCCCCTCAAACTCAACTCACACACATGTTAACACACACTGGAGAAAACCATTCCACTGTGAAATCTGTGGATTTAAATGTTCTCAAAATGCATCTCTCAAATCCCACATGTTAACACACACTGGACAGAAACCATTCCACTGTGAAATCTGTGGATTTAAATGTTCCCTAAAGGCATCTCTCAAATCACACATGTTAACACACACTGGAGAGAAACCATTCCACTGTGAAATCTGTGGATTTAAGTTTTCACAAAATTCCTCTCTCAAACGACACATGTTAATACACACAGGAGAGAAACAATTCCATTGTGAAATCTGTGGATTTAAATCTTCCCGAAATTATTATCTCAAAAAACATATGTTTACACACACATGAGAGAAATGTTTCCATTGTGAAATGTGTGAATTTATATTTTCTCGAAATTCATCTCTAAAAACACTCATGAAACTGGAAACCTTGAAAAGTCCTGTAAAATTGACAGAGCCTTTTTCAGGGCTTGAAAAGTACTTGTAAAGCAGCAATAGCCCTAAAGCCCCTTGAAAAGTCCCGGAATTTTAAAAAAATTGGCAACACATCCTTTTTCTCAATTCATGACATGTCAAAATGACAAATCCCAGAAATCTGACATTTTTACAAGCTAAAATTGTCCTATAAGAAAAATATTTTTTTAGTTGTCAGTAATATTTGGCAATTATATCAGACAGTGATTTGTTTCCTTGATTAGAATGAGTTCCTGACCCCTATTTACTTCTATATATAACGATTACATCCAAATCCATGGGTATGACGATAAACTGCATCCATATCCATGGGCATGATGGTAAACTGCATCCACATCCATCGGCATGATGGTAAACTGCATCCGTGTCCATGGGTATGGTAAACTGCATACGCGTCCATGGGTATGATGGTGCATCATTCACATCCTGGGTATGGCGATAAACCACGTCCAACAGGAAGACCATTTTTGAAAAATTAAGGTTGTCGTCTATACGGTTTTGGAAAAGTAGTATTACCAGTTATACGTTTTCGAAGGAATAATATTGCCAGCAGTGTGTTTTTGATTACCAGCCGTACGGTTTTTAAAAAATGATTTTTGAAAAAATGATATTACCAGCCGTACGGTTTTTGTATAGTTTTGAAAAAATAATATTACCAGCCGTACGGTTTGGAAAAATGATATTACCAGCCATACGTTTTTGGAAAAATATTACCAGCCGATACGGTTTGAAAAAATAATATTACCAGCTATGCGCTTTTGGAAAATAATATTCCCAGCTGTACGTTTTTTTTATCAATATACGTTTTGGAAAAATAATATTACCAGCTATGCGTTTTTGAAAAATAATATTACCAGCTGTACGTTTTTGGAAAAATAATATTACCAGCCATACGTTTTTGGAAAAATAATATTGCCAGCTATGCGCTTTTGGAAAAATAATATTCCCAGCTGTACGGTTTTGGAAAAATGATATTACCAGCCATACGTTTTTGGAAAAATAATATTACCAGCCATACGTTTTTGGAAAAATAATATTGCCAGCTATGCGCTTTTGGAAAAATAATATTCCCAGCTGTACGTTTTTGGAAAAATAATATTCCCAGCTGTACGTTTTGGAAAAATAATATTTTGTACTTTTTGGAAAAATAATATTACCAGTTATACGTTTAAAAAAGAAAAATATTACCAGCTATATGTCTTTTTAACAAAATCTTATTCAATGGAATTGTAACTGGGGTCAAAACACTGTGAAAAAAAAAAAAAAAAATAATGTTGCCAGTTATATGTTTTTGAAAAAAAATAATGTTGCAAGCTATACCAAAATCATTTTCGGCATAAAGTGACCATTAAGGTTGGAATGCCATTAAACAAAACAAACAAACTAACATACTTCTGTATTTTCTATGTGAGGAGAAAGAAAAGGAGAAAGAGTATGAAGGTGTGTCTTCTCACTGCTACCCTCAAGAATAGAGGAAAAGCAAAGATAAAAGGCATTGCCTTGCATTAGATACAATTAAATATCTCTGACCAATATAAATTAATAAGAATAAGCATCCCAGCAAAGGAGCATAAAATGCAAACAGCAAAATAATCAATGGCAGAAGTAAAATAGCATCACAGCAAAGAAGCATAAAAAGCAAACAACAAAAAGTAGATGTTTTACTCTCAAATCTAAAAGAAAATAATGTATTTTATGTAAGTATTTCTATTTTCAATGTGTATATAAGTGTAAACTATGTTTGTCTCAATAGTTGCCTGAAGTAACAAGTTTGAGAATCAAATTTGACTCAAATTGTTGATGGAAAAAATGATAGAATAGAAAAGGTATCAAAAATAAGAAAATGTTAATTTTAAAGTTTGCAGGCTAATAATAACCTGTATCTCAGCTTTTGTTGTATGAAAAATGATGAAATACATTAAAACTTAGCATTTATTTAGGTACTGCCACAAAAATGTGATACCTAACATTTAGATTGAATTTTTAATGACGAAAAATCTTTCTTGAAGCTTTTATTTTAGCATTACTTTCAAGCCGATAGATTAAATGAATAAACAAAACAAAATACTATGCTGTATTTCAAATCTAATTTGATTGGAAAGCATTTTCATTTTGTAATTTCAAAAATTTTTTTAATTTAGTTGTTATAAAAATGTAAATATCTTTATTAATAATCTTCCAAAAATTAAATATACTTTTCTCAAAATTTATTTTGAATATTAGCTAATTTAAAGTATAATTAATCTGATTTGAAAAAAATATTTAAGTTTAAAATATCACAGAAATCCATTTTTTAACACAATGATGGCTCATTTATTTATGTTGACAGTTATTAAGAGTGCCATGACAGATAGATTTTTATCTAATGTTGTTATAGGGTAGGGCTTTGACCTTGAAAGATAATTAAGGAATACAACCTGAGCATATTTTAAGTACTCAGTAATCTTTTAAAATTTTTTAAAATATTTTCCTTACTCTAATGTCTTATGTAATTTTGGCTCTAAATTTACTATAGTTATCACTCTTATTTTCTGATAATGCCATGTATGGACCATAGTATCCTTTTAAGAACATTCAAAATTTTGATTAAAAATCTTTTTCATGTATGAACTGATATATCATAAACTAGTATAACAAATTTTAGTACCTTTTTTGTGGTGACGGACATTAATTTGGAAATTCTTGTAAAAATCAAATAATTGTCACATTTTAATAAAATGTTCAGGATTTATTAAATTATTTAAGAAATGTTTTTTTTTTAGAAAATCTTGGTAAAAGAATTTTTTAAAGTTTCACCCCACTTAATTTTTTGAAAACTCAAGAAATTCAGTGTGATAATTTTTAGTGACTATTAGTTAACAGCAGAAATCTGAAGAATTTAAATCATCACTGTTTTTGTAAAATCAAATCCCGCCTTACTGAAAATCTGCTCTGAATCATAAAATACAAAATGCAGTAAAACTGAGATATTAATTATTTAGAGAAGTTTTTAATTACTTTTATAAATAATATATATTAAAGACAATATTCTCTTTAGAAAAAATTTGTCACAGATTTTCCTACATGATAGACAGAAAACAAGTCAACAATTCTGATTGTGATGACATCATCAGTCAATACAAAGAGTTTGAGGAGGAGGCTGAATGCTAAACTAGATCAACTGAAAAAAATTTAGCATCATTGTGTTCTGTGCCATGTGCAATGAAAGCCATATGTGTAGTCTTTTTTGTGAAAATTTCAATTTGTATTCTTGTTCATTGAAACCATTATACTTAAATTGACAGGAAATGTGCAGTAGTTGAGAAATTTTGTAAGATTCACAAATCATGAGTAGTCTAGATAGCTGAAATGTGTAGCAGTAAGAATTAACATGTTTAATTTAAAATTTTCAAGTGCAGTAGAACTCCAGTGTAAAATGCTGCACAAAATGTGTAACATAACCAGGTCTGCGTTCAGTTGTATTTCAACACTTGGATTTCTTCACTGCTTTCCATTGATTCATGTGACATGAATTATTGGAGGCAGCTGTAACTTTTCTTTGAACATCTCAACTGTCAAACTATTAAATGATAAATCACAAAGTTTGTATTTTTGAAATTGATGACCATTCACTTTGTGTGTGTCTGTGTGCGTGTATGCACATTTACATCTGTTTCAGTCTTGGAATTTTTTTACACAGATTTGTAGGAACCCTGAATCTACCAGAAGATACCCCAGAAAGTTGTGAAAATGTCCAAATTATTATTTTCTTAAAGATTTGGACAACAGGTTAAGTCCCACTATAGATTTTGCTGTACTGTAAAATATATACTCAATACTTATATTGAAGCTAATACTTAAATGACCCTATAAAATGCTGTAAGGCTATGAAAAGTTAAATAAACACTTGGAAAATGAATGATACATGTGAATTAACTGAAAGGTAAAACTCTTTTTGTGTTCTCAGAGATCCTTAGAAGATAAATAGATTCTTTTTCCTTTTAAGTCAATCTAATGGCCAGAATTTCTTAAAAATCTTATCTTCAGACTATCTTTGTGTCAATTTAATGTCTAGGACATTTCAAGAATCCAGCCCGCCTTTGAAATAGCAAACGTAAAATTTTGTTAATGACTTAATGATCATAAAAGTAGAAACCTTTGAAAAACTGACCACCTAAACTGAATTGGTTGTCCCATTTTCTGGAACACAAATGGCCAGATAGGAGTGATGGGTCCTCGAGCTAGTATCCATATAATGTGGTGAGTGAAGCAGTCAGTGAGGAAAGGATCAGCAGTGAATAAGTCAACAATCACTGAGATGGTCAGGCAGTGAGTGTCAGGGTCCTTTTTTCTGTGGCTAGAAATATAAAGAAAAAGGCACGAATGCAATCTACAGTAGCATTGTCAATATGGGATGGGGAATATTAGCAGTCACAATATAAGAAACCTGATTAATTCAAAGGAAAATGAACATGCTGTTATTTATTGTGACAGTCAAGGTATTATAACTTTATATAAAAATGAGTTATATGATAGGATAATATATATATAATTTATTTGAAAATTATAACAAACAAATCACTACAAAAATAGCTTTTTTGTTTCAACACTTCTGGTGTCTTATCAAGTGATGGTGTTGAATGTAAAATAAAAGGAAACTTTTTATTTACATTCAACACCATTTTGATAAGAATTTCAAACAAAACGGCTATTTTGTAGTGATTTTACAACATGTTTATGTGATAATTTTCAAATAAATTATATTTGCTCTACTCTGTATTGAGCATTCTTTTAAGAACATTATTTTTGGTAATTGGAATTTATTCCGTATACACTAATCCTATACTTGGGTGTATATATGTTTGTCTCATATTATTTTTGTCCTGTTCTTATTTCTTCCTCTTATTATTATTTAGTGAGGGTATTATCAGTTTTCCTAAAGTTCATCCCACAAAATAAACGTGTTTACTTCCACTTCAGAAAGTTTACTTTTGTGATATTTCTGGTGCTGTATTTAGTTAGAATTTTGGACTCTATAATATACACCTGTGTGAATATCATCACTTGTGATATTTCGTAATATTTTCTTTTAATATAAATCTAAAATGGCAAGAAGAAATCCCTGCTGTTCAACCTGTGGGGTTAGATTTTATCAGCTTCCAAACATGAATGGTATGTATATGGGAGTAAACTTGCTCTTTTTAAATCTGTTAGTCAAATGTTTTCAAAAATCCACATCTTTGCACTCTCTTTTTGTTAATCTGTTACATGAGGGAAAAGGCAAAAGGAGAAAAAAAAAGGTGAAATATTTTTATGTTTGCCCAGTAGCATTAGTATAAAAGGAAATTCATCATCAAGTACAATTTGAATTGATCTCTGAAAACGATACCATCACACATCTCCATCGGTAATACACACACACATACAATTATTGGACACAGAAATTAATACTTTCTGTTAATGCTACTAATCTAGACAGGAGATATTTCAAAACTATTACCTGTTTGATCTTCTATACAAAAACATAATCCAACAGTTGTGAAAATAATAAAATAAAATTCTTTTAAAAATATTTTCAATATGAAAATATGATTCAGTGATATTTTTCAATTCTTCAAATGCATCTTAATTTAACAAAAAAAATCTCTTTTCTCATTAGCAAAGGGAAGAATTCTAAATTGACTTCAAATATTACAAGTAAATTTTTATATATGTTTGTTTATTTTTATCATTATTGATGTTAGTTATCATGTATACTTATGGGTGTATGGCTGAGTGGTTAGAATATTTTGACCAGGAGACCCGAGTACAAATCATACTATGGTTGATTCATCCATATAAAAGGGCTTGTCTGTGCATACATGTATATTTGGGAGCAATTACTGGATTTATTTTAATCAGCTATCATTTTTATTCCTAGAAATTTTGGATTTGCAAAGAAAATTTTATATTTTTTCAAAGATAATTAATTAAAAATTTAAAATATGAGCTCTTAAAATTTTTCTTACTTTCATGACAACACAAATTTACATCTTGCAAAGCTAAACAACATTTTTAATTAATAAAATTTGAACCAAAATGCCTATGAATAAGAATTTTTCCCTTGAATTGGAAAAATCACAATGGCCACTATTTGACATGATATTGTAAATAAAAATAAAAATAATCCTAACGTCAAGAGAATTTTATGAAAAATATTACTACTTTTTTTTTTAAATATTGGAATATTTTACAACATTGATTATTCGCTTTGGACGGTGATAAAAAAATTCTTGTTGGCAGCTCTAGACTGACCAGCTTCAATTTGTAAGTATGTATTAAAAACACTATGTTAAATCTTTTAGCTTGAAATTAAAACTAAAATATCAGCTTCAAGAAAGATTTTTTCATTTTTTGAAATGTATTTTAAACCTTCCTTTTTAGAGGTACCAGAATAAATCATTCAGAGATTTTTCTTTATAAGGCTAAAAACAAATTTCAGTTTCCACGTTAAGAGATGCTTTTTTTTATTATGTTATGCTAAAAAATTTAAGTAATATTTGTTTTCAGATCAGATTAACTTTGCCAATCTTCCTCAAATAATGTTTAAGAATATATTTTATTTTTGAAAGAATTTTTTAAAAAAGAAAACTAGCTTTTGTTTATGGATGTGTAAAAAGAATTAAAAATGAACAAAAAAGATTTCAAACAATCTCAATTCTGTTTGAAATATGCCAAAAAGTATTTTGCTTACTGGGAATAGTAAATTTAATCTCTTAGCTCAGAATTGAAGGTAAAAATAAAGCTTCAAGAAAAACTTTTTTTTTCTTTTTCATGACAAACATTTCATACCCCCCCCCCCTGGGGGATATGGTTTCTTTTTCAAAGAGTGGTTTTGCCCCCTCAACGTTAATTTGATTTATATTTTGTTATTTGTAATGAACAAGAAACATGTGCATGAATGTAGTCATTTTTTTCCTTATTTCATATCTTATTTGCCAAAGATATATTCTTGGCACGCAATGCACTAACATTGTGTATACCCAGGATAATGCATAATATTTTTTTTTGCAATAAACATTTTTATAATTCTCGATCTGTGTCATGTGTCCTGCTCTTTATCATGGTTTTCTGTTGCATGGTTTATTTTAGTAATTTTCCTTTCTTCTCAACCTAAATAAATACAAGCTGAGACACCACAGGAACTGCAGTTTAAATTAAGTAAAAGTCTTCCCTCCCACTTATCATCACTGTCAGCAATCGAGTCACTTGCAAAAATCATTAATGGTAGTTAATTCTCAGTGGCAAAGGTGCAACAGGCAAGCCATTCCTTAATGGTAGTTAATTCTCAGTGGCAAAGGTGCAACAGGCAAGCCATTCCTTCATTCCATAGTTACCAAATCACACTGCTTTTTTCAAGATGTCATCAAAATGAATGCTCCCTCTTGGTTACAAACAATGGCAGATAATTTTATTTTTATTTTTTCTTCAACCCTTGATCACTATTGATCACATGCTAACCATGTCATCATGCATCCAACCACTTGATGACACAAACACCCATCGCACATCCAAGATATATGTCAGGGAATGTCATCAACATCTACATTATATGCAGACTGTATGCCAGTTTTGGTACCCTGCTCCACTGAGCAGAACAAAAAAAAACTTAGCCAGTTTTACCCACACTTTTCAGTGTTGAAAAGCAGCATTTCTGACTCTGATGTAGTCATGGGAACTGTCAAGAAGATTTTTATCAGTTTTGTAATTTCACTAAGAACACAATCTAGATTATTTTACAAGATAAATTTCAGCAGCTCAATTAATTTACAATATTCAGCCATATCAGAACTACAATAGAATATTTTAGTTCAGTTTCAAGCATTTTTGTTTTGTCAGTCATAGGATATGTTTCCGTGGTCAGTATTAGCTCTTCTGTAGACAGTTCATTTTTAAAACTAGTGAAACTTTTCTTGTTGAACAATTTAGCAGCTACTAAGTTTTTAGTGGAAAAATATCTGTCCATTATTATATCAATAATTATACAGTCACAGACTTCCTTTGCTTCTGGCATGAGTATTACAGCTGCTCTTGACCTTTCTTTTGGTAAAGTAATGTAGGGAACAAATATGATTTTTTATTTCTTCAAAAACACTGAAATACTGAAACAAAGCGGGGAAATACAAAATCATACTTATTATAAAACCCAGGTTGTGTGTGTGTGTGTGTGTGTGTGTGTCTGTAGGTTTATATATTGGATCGGATTTCCTACATTTTTCAACTGATTTCAACAAAACTTCACAGGCCTATGTAAAATTACTTTGCGGTGGTTCTGACAGCGCCAAAAATTGGAAAAACACAATTGTTTTTGCACAAAATCAATTTGAAAACACGATTAAGAGCATCACTGTCGCCAGAATGAAAGGGGAACAACTCATATCGAGTTATACTTATTATAAAACCCAGGTTGTTTGTGTGTGTTCATTTATATATGGGATCGGATTTCCTACATTTTTCAACTGATTTCAACAAAACTTCACTTTTTTTTGGCAGGTAGTGTTTCTTATTGTCTTGCACACTTTTTTCTTTATTTTTACATTCAGAATGCTTTAAAAATTCCATTTACAAGACAATTGTTTATAATAAAATTCTATTCAATCAATACTCATAACGATTGAAAACAATGTTTTTGTTTGAGTTTGGATTTGACCAATTTGTAAAAAAAAAAACAAAAAAAACTAATTAAGACATGCGTATCCATCAACCTTAAACAATAATCTTTGTCAATTTTATTTTTCAGTCTTTATGATGGTCGATACTTGATCTATCTCTCACTGTTACATCCCCGGGCAATGCCGGGCTCTACTGCTAGTTATTAATAAATTTTCAATTACAAGTTTTTCCAATGTACAGCAAATTCACAGAAATTTTAAAACTATAATTAGTTTGTGCACCAACAACCAATGTCAAGAACTGCTAGAGACTAATTATTTCTTAAACTAATTTAATTTTTTGTATTCGGATTATGAGTGAAGCATTTTCCCTTGCTTTGACAAGTCCACAGAAATTTTAAAACCAGAATTACTTCTTGCACCAACAACCAATGTCAGGAACTGCTAGAGACTAATTATTTCTTAAACCATTCATGTATCCGACCACTTGATTTCTTTCATTCCAAATGATGCATTGAGCTATGGCGAAAATTCTTAGAATTAGTTCCGCGAAATTGTGATGTTCAGATTGTGTCGAAACATAGGTCATGCTTCAGACAAGATCTTTTTTTTTCCTGAGTGAACAACAAGAGGAAAATTTATAAGAATGCCACTGAAGGAAAAGATAAAACCCATTAAATGGTCAGCAGACTATTGTGGCTGCATTTTCTGCTATCTCTACCTTTTCTAGACCCTGATCAGTCCTCTGGGAGTAACTTAACCTGTACCTCCATCTGTCTCCTCTTTGACTGACACAAAGGAGTCAATTGTGGAAGAGTCGAAATCCTCTTCATCTCTATCTATAAAAGGCAGGATGTGTGTGTCTGTGTAACGAATGCATGGCTGCAATTTTTGACGAATTTGCACCAAAATTAACAGCACATGCTCCAAGTTAGCGGGAAGGCCAAGACCAACTTTGCATTTCCCAACTCCCATTGATAGTGGAAATAATCGATTTTTTTCATGCTTCTATGGCAGTTTTCATGTAGTTTGCAGCCATTTTGTACTGGCCAGAGTGAGAGCCAATAGCTGGCTGCCACAAATAGGCAGGAAGATTCTATTGGCCAGCGTGAGAGCCAACAGCTGACTGACACGAATGTTAACTAGCATGCAAAAAAATCGATAGCTGCATTCGTCACAAGTGGGGAAAATTTAAATCTGCATGGCACTTTACCCCAGTTGGCTCATTCGCTTGCTTAAACTCAATGCTGATTCTGATTCCACAGAAATGGGTTGGATGTGAAAAAGTATTTGTTGTTAACATTCTTTTTTCGTTCGGTTTTTCCAGTTACAAGTCCTTTTTTTAAGCTGATCGTTTTGTGTTCATTTTGTTTAGTTCTTTTTTCATAACAGATTTAATGTTTAATATAGAGCTTAGAAAAAATTCTCAGTGTGAGATAGGCAAGAAGTAAGGCATGTAGCAACATCAGCATGGCAAAGGCAAGGCAAGGAAGGGCAAAAATATTTTAAGTCAAGTGATAGCGTTTGCTGTATGAGTTTTATGATTTTTTAATCAAGCACGGGCAACGCCAGGCCATGTTGCTAGTCTTCTAAAAGAAAGCAAACTTTTCTTGAGCAGTAGCTAACAAAATACAAATGTCTATGCTTTTTGGATGAAAACTTCATGTACTGTGGCATTTGTACTAAATAAAACAGACATATTTCTGCATAAATCGAACAAATGCACCTACATTTGTCACCCCCACCCTCACTCACTATATTTTAAGCAAAGAGTGTCAGTGCTGCCTTAATATTCCTTCTCTGTTAAACAACTTAAAACAAATTAAGGTGAAGTTGAACATTTAGCAAGACAAAGTAGCGCTGGTGGTGTTAAAAAACATTCACTAGATAGCCCAAGAGAGAATCCCTCTATCGGAATTTGAGTCATTACACAGCTTTCTGACAGAGATTAGAGTCCCGGAACTCTTATCTCTAGAGGAGTATGTCTTTTGTCTTTCTACACAATCAAAATAGATTTAGTCAATTATTTGTGAGCTTGTGGCAGATGTTAAACACTTCCATCTTCCCTTCTTTCTTTCTAGCCAAACTCCCGTCTTACAATTATTTCTCTTAATTATAATTTTAAAATAATTCAGCAGATAATCTTATTTTATTTATGGTAACTGAATTTGTGGTGATTACATTACCTTTCAGGTTCCAACATCCAATATGGTGCATCTGGAAAATGGTTCATTTATTGTGGTCACCATAATTCTACGCCTTTTGACTAAGATGAAAGTGTTGTATCTGTCCTTATCAGCTTAATCTGATTCTTTCTCTACACTTTTATGTTGCCTTTATTCTTACCTCCACAGATTCAAGATACCTATGATTTAAAATTAATTTTTAAAAAATGAAAAATCTTTCTTGAAGCTTTTATTTAAATTTTGGTTTCAAGCTAATAGATTAAATTTAATATTTCCAATAAGCAAAATATTTTGCTGCATTTCAAAAGTAATTGACTTCGAGGAGTTTTCATTTTGAAATTTCTGAAATTTTTTAATTTAGTGCCATCTTTCATCACAATATAATTCAATATAATTCATTGCAATATAATACTATTAAAAATGTTCTGAAAATAAAATATCCTTTTTTGAAATATTATTTGAGCAATTAGGTGATTTAAAGTTTAATCTGATTTGAAATAAATAATACTTTAAGTTAAAAATATCACAGAAATGTTTTTAACAAGGTGGTAGCTTTTTATTTAAGATGTTGACAGCTTGTATGGTAGATGGAAGTTTACCTAATACTTTTCTATGGTGGATATATGTGTAAGAAATATTTCAGGAATATAACGTGAGTAGCATAATTTTAAAGTACTCTGTAGACTTACAAATTTAAAATATTCTCCGTAATCTAATGTTTTCTTGAATTTTAAATTCTTTCTGGATTTAAATTTACTATAGTTATCACACTTATTTTCTGAGGACTCACAAACAAACTGCATATTCCTTTACACTTACATAATTTTGCCTCTTGCACAGCAAAACTGTTAAAAAACATTTATAACAAACTATTAATTCTTTTTCAGAGAACTTTGATAGATAATGATAGTCAAAGAGAGACAACTCTCGTCTTACTCATTGAATGCTTTTTTATTCTAAGCATCTTTTTATTGTAAGCATTATTGTTGAATACAATTTTTATATATAATGATACCTTTGCCTTGTCCTTTCTTCACATCAGTTTGGTTTCCTAATCAAAATTAAATAAATGTGGTGGAAGTCCGCCACAAAGTTACTATGTCGTATAGATATCGTTGCAGAGTAATTAGTTTGTTTAACTTTAAATGGTAAATTTTCATTTTAACACACGAGCGCTGATATTCCTTCAAATTTTTCCCAAATAGTCTTATTTCCGTGCAAATGTATATGCTGAACTCAAATCAACAATTAGATATTAAAGAAACCTACGTTTTTGGATGTTAACGACCTGAAAAAAATCGAAATTTTTGAACAAATCTTTTTAGTTAAGAATTTACGGTAGAAGTTGTCTACCTTTGTCTGCTAAATGGTTTCTTTTGTCATGGTTTAAAAAGTAAAATACTTTTTTTTATCTGAAATAATTACTTGACAAAAGTAGATTCCGGTAGAAAAGGAAAATTTTCAAAGAAAATTGTTGCTCTTCTATAAAAATTTCGTCGTAGATAATTCTTGAAAGTTTATTGAGTGAGTGAAAATTCGAAATCGCCAAAAATCGTGGAATTAATTATCCAATTCAAACCAAAATTTTAGTACTTAGTCATTAATGAATGAAGTATTTAATGAATATATTTATTAAAAAACATTGGCGAAATATTCGGGTTGGGGATATGTTTCACACCCTTTTTTTTTTCGATATCTCTTGTGTCCTTTTTAATTTGGGGGTGTTCGTTCAATTTTTTTTTTTTTTTTCACAGTTTTCTAATGAAAAATTCCTGAAGATAATTCATTGAAAAAAAAAAACCTTTATGCAACACCAAGTGTGAACATAGGTAAAATTCGGCCCGCATCTTAGCAAATATGATTTAATAATAAAAGTAATAAAGAAAGTGTTTTATTTCATTGCGTCAACATTTTTATTCATGTGATTCTTTACCTCCAACGCTGTAGACAAGGTAAAAAACTGCAGTCAAGCCAAAATAGATTAATCGACTGCCTTTTCTTTTTCATGGAATTCAGAAACGAACTATTTATGGTGAATCTGAACTTTTTCATGCAAAAACAAACAAGATTATGTTGTTGTTTTTGCACTTGATATTTCTTCCCCAAACTCGAGAATATTTTAATCAATAAAACTCCCTATTTTCAAACCGATTACACTTCAAAAAAAGGCCTGAAAACAGAATGCTTGTAGTATCTGAACAGAATAACGAATTACAGTAACCGGAGTTATAGGATCCAGACCCTATATTGTTCTCAAAACTTCAAAAATTAAACAATACATAGACTACAAATTAAATTACACAACTAACGTAATTTGATTAGTCCAAAAATATTACATGGCATGTCGTCGACTACATCCACACGTCTGACCTTAATTTGACATGATGAAAGATACAGTTGCGCCAAAATTTTAAAACATTTTTCTAGAGCCTATCACGTGACTTATGTTGCTTATATAAACAACAAACAATTAAGAAACAGTGCGGGAAAATCAGCAGAAAAGGCGACACGCTACGTGACGATGACACTCATCATAAAATAACTTTCAACTGTCCAGAAAATAAGTTAAAAATCCTCTTTAACATAACTACAGTGTACTTCCTTTATTCAATTCAAACTAAACTCACGTCGGCAAACAATGAAGCGACAGACACTCAAGCATCAAACACAAAGTAATTCACACTCACACACGCTTTTCCCACAAACTTTGAACTGTTTATTTTGAATACAAACAATATTACATTGAACTGAATTTTTCCAAATTCACACAAATTACCATATATCTTGCAGTCTATCAAACTGGAACATTACGTCACACAAAGTGAGGAGCTTCACTAGATGCTTAGGCAAGTAGGTATGAAGCCATTTCATATATTGCCGTTTTCATCCAGGTTTTTTGAAAAAACTGACTTAATGAAAAATATTAACATTATCAAATTGTGGCCAAGTGTTAGAATAACTCATCAACAATATGTAAAATGTGTGTTAAACATAACACATGATAACTGTTTACAAATATATTGGATAAAACATTCCTATTCACTTTTTTAAAATATGCTGCTGAATCAAATGCAGTAATATCATCAAAGGTAATGTCAGCATGAGTAAGTTTGGATGCAAGATTGCATTTTTTCGTGGTGGCAACAATGATAAAGAATGGCTCCCCTCAATTCCTTGCAATCACATTTGAAATGCTCCAGTTACGATGGTCAGTTGTTTTATCTACTCTGATATTTACAGTTTCATTGGCAAGCTTTCTTCTTAAGGCAGCAAAATGACTATTGAAATTATTACGGAGTCCTTAACTGGGTGCCCTGTGATTGGATGAAAAACAACCAATCACAGGCTACCATTTTAGATTTTCACCACACCTTTTGCTTGTTGGGACCCTCAGAGACAACATGTTCCCCATCTGCACTCTCCGTCATCTAAACACCAGGACACGTGTATGGATTTAGATAGCAACTGAAGCACAGAAGTCAAGACTCTATTTTCTTCAACGCAGCCAAAACGACACAGGAAATATAAAACTGTTAAAAGGACGCATCTTTCAGATAGGTTACGCAAACCCGACTGTTTGCAATTGAAACTTTACTTCTCTTTTCCTATAAATACAAGTTTTTTCAAACATTTTTCAACTGTGTTTGTGTTCCTTTCTTCTTGCCGGCGTCACAATATTTTTGTTACCAAATATAATTGGGAAAATCCCAATATATCAATTTTGGTAGATATAGTTGCCTAATACATTTAGCATTAGGAATAGCACTACCTTCTTTAGAATATTTTAAAAACTATAGTCATTGTTTCTTTGTTTCTTTTTTGGAGGAAAATGTCCATCTTTCAAGCTTCGGGTTGTGGGTTGTTCATAAAAACAGAGTGTTGGTTTTCCAGGTTAGTTTTTTTTTTAATCAATTTTATCGGTCCAGCCTTCCAGTTTGGCATACGAGTGAAATATGCCTTTTTGAATAGATCTCTACTAATATCTAATAGGTAATATTTTAAAAATTGGTTTTGAGTTTTTGGAAAAAAAGGTTTGTGTGTAACAAAATTAAATATTTAACTCAAACTGGATGTTGTAGTAAAACATGTTTCATCTTCCAAAGATTAATAATATATATATATATATATATATATATATATCACTTGATAAGACACCGAGGGTGTTGAAACAAAATGGCTATTTTTTAAGTGATTTTATAACATATTTATGTTATAAATTTAAAAAAAAAATAATTATATCTGGTCTACTTTGTATTGAGCACTCTTTTAAGAATAGTAATTGTTGGTTATTGGAATTCATTCTGTATACACCAATTATATACTTGTGTATATATATATATATATATATATATATATATATATATATATATGCTTCACACAGAACTTTATAGTTATTTTAAGGACAAAAAATTATCTCAGTGGAATTCTTACTCGAGTAAAACATAATTTGGGTGTGCATATGCGGGATTGCCAGGTTGAAATCAGTAAAAAAGCCAAATAATGTTTAAAAAAAAAAATCAAGCTAAAGTAGGCAAACAGAAAAAGGCTATAAATAAATTGTCATTGAAAAATTATCTAGAGACAAAAAAACTACATAATTATTTAACGTCTTTATTGAAATTATTGACAAACTTCATAATGAGAATTTCCACTTAAAATCACAAGTTCCTTTTGGATTGACATTCTCTGGAAAGATCTGTTAGAATATATGTAATGGATTTTACGACATGAATGCCTGGTCTGTTGGGAAGTGCAGTGCCAAGGGTTACAAATGCCATATTTCTCTTATTTATTCCAGCCTGCTTTTGTATTGTATTGAATGACATTTTTTCAACGTGACCACACAGCACATTCTTTTTGAATTAAGTCAATAAATGCACATTATTCTTTTGCTGATAAAATTTTCTTATTACTTGTTTCCATTTTGGGTGCCTGTATGGCATGTGTATTCGTTTTGTTTTTCCATGTAGCCAAAACATTCACTATCCCAATGATTTGGTCACCTACATGTTGAATGTGTACACCAAGCAGGGCACCTACTTTTTTGTCTGGATGAGTACCACCCAAGCTTGAAGATGGATGGTTATCATGATTGTGCATACTAGCACTAATTTTCTGTTTACATCAGTCTTGTATTTCAGCTAAGCTGCTTCAAGGACCTTCATGAAGCTTCATGGATCTTATAAATATTTAGGCTTTCTTGAAGAGTGAGTGTTTCGCCTTTTGACAGTAGCTCTTTTTGCAACTCTGGATGTCTGGTTCCTGCAATAATTTGTTCAATCTGGCACCTTCAAATTCTTGAGCATCCTGAAATTGGTATATTTTGCCTGAAATCGTCACCTTGCCACGAATTCTTCAATGTTTTCAACACCTGAACATATTCTTGCAGATAGAACTGTGCATTTCTAACATTTATTTGCAGTTCCAACTGTTCCCTGAACTTCTGCCAAGTTATTGCAGGATTCTGTTTGTATGCTTCTCTATTCAATCTCCATGAACTGAAATTCCCCAGACCTTCTTCTGCCACTAATAGAAGAATATGGACATCTTCCTTCTCTCCCGGTATAACCTTTACACAGATGTACAAGTTGCATTGCTGCTGGAAAAATTCGAATAATCCACCATATTTGAAGTTGTTCAAAACAGCAGGTTCAATGGGAACTTTTGGCATTTTCATTTTGTTTTGCTAAACTCATTAAAATATGTAATAAGGCTGTTGTGAACAGTGTTACAAGAGTAAAAAATGAGCGTTCAGTTCTAATAACACATGATAGCAAAAAGAAAATTTAAAGTGACAAGAAATATCAAAAATATAAATCTCTAATAGAGATATTTATTCAAAATGGTATATACATATTTGTTGACATTTCCACACAGTTGTAGATCAGAAATCAGTTGAAACACGTTATATACCGTACCTATTAACACTAATGGGTATTCCGAAATCCTCATAAATATGTTGGACACTATTGTAAGTGGGGATAATATAAGTAGTCCAACACTAGAAGTGGTTTACCTACTTCATGCTACTGGTGAGTATTTTATTTTGTTGATGTTATAAAGATTACCATTTCATTTCTGTTGGTTCCTTAAAGAGGTTACAAAGGTGGTACTCGAGTAAAGGAACAGCAACATATGCATAAATGAAAGAAGAGAAGTTTATTGTAAAAGAGAATACACTACTGAAAAACAGGGAATCAGGTGGCAGGCTAATAATTCCCAAAGAAGCCCACAGGTATATCCCGTACTCACTGTATATAGCTACTGATATAATCAGTCCACATAGGCAATAGGGAGTGTGGGACATTCCATTACAACAATTTCCAACCTCTGTTTTGGTTATTCTTCATTCAGTAACCTTTTCAAGGTTACAAAAAAACATTTTACTGGCTGGTTGTCCATTGTCAAAAGAGGAAGAGTTTCTTGTCTGTCAAGGTGGAAATGAGGTAGGGCTGTCATTGGCTCAATTATTGACCAATCAGATGACTTGTTACATGCTAGTTACAGCAATGCTGTTAAAGAGGCCTATGGGGAGTCCATATCCTTTATTTTCTTAACAGGAGCTGTTGCACATCCCCCACGCCAGAGCATAACATGCTAATAATAAAATTGTTCTGTTTCTTTCAAGAAACTATTCCACTTAATTTAGTTTTACTGGAAGTGTGATCTGCATTCTCTTCTTTGTTCATGATGATTGGATTTGTTGGTTAATCTTCTCTTTAACATGTTTCCCTGGTATTTAATATTTTGCTTCTGTGTTTCAATGAATGGTTTTAAACTATCAATGGATACTTGGGTTTGAATGTCATCATACATTTTTTTAGATAATCTTTTAGCATCCGTTCAAGAACTTCAAAAAGACCTGTATATGGGACTTCTAATGAATTACGGATTCTGTCTATTCTAATCCAAACTTTCAAGTTTGTCTGCAATATACACATTCTGTATATTGGTATATTTATTAGTAAAATTATCTAAATTGAACTTTGATATTGTTTTGTGTAGCTCTCTTGTGGACTGTTGAGTTGAATGTGTATCACTAGTATTCACTCCAGTGTGAGTATACATATGTTGTTTGAGAAGTGAATTTTGGGAAAACTTAAATCCACAGATATCACAGTGGAAAGGTTTTTCTCCTGTGTGTGTATACATGTGTTGTTTGAGATCTGCATTTCGAGAAAAACTGAATCCACAAATTTCACAGTGGAATGGTTTCTCTCCAGTGTGTGTATACATGTGTCTTTTGAGATCTGCATTTCGAGAAAAGTTGAATCCACAGATTTCACAGCGAAAATGTTTCTCTCCAGTGTGTCTTAACATGTGTGTTTTGAGACTTGCATTATGGGAACACTTAAATCCACAGATTTCACAGTGAAATGGTTTCTCTCCAGTGTGTGTCAACATATGTGATTTGAGGTTGGAATTGTGGGAACACTTAAATCCACAGATTCCACAGTGGAAACGTTTCTCTCCCGTGTGTGTTAACATGTGACTTTTGAGTGATGATTTTTGAGATGATTTAAATTCACAGATTTCACAGTGGAATGGTTTCTCTCCAGTGTGTGTTAACATGTGTGTTTTGAGAGTTGAATTCTGGGAACACTTAAATCCACAGATTTCACAGTGGAATGGTTTCTCTCCAGTATGTGCTAACATGTGCTTTTTGAGAGAGGAAATTTGGGAACACTTAAACTCACAAATTTCACAGTGGAATGGTTTCTCTCCAGTGTGTGTTAACATGTGTTGTTTAAGATTTCCATTCTGGGAAAATTTCAATCCACAGATTTCACAGTGGAAACGTTTCTCTCCAGTGTGTGTTAACATGTGACTTTTGAGTGATGATTTGTGGGAAGAGTTAAATCCACAGATTTCACAGTGGAATGGTTTCTCTCCAGTGTGTGTCAACATGTGTGTTTTGAGTGTTGAATTTCGGTAACACTCATATCCACAGATTTCACAGTGGAAATGTTTCTCTCCAGTGTGTAGTAACATGTGTCTTTTGAGATTTGAATTAAAGGAAAAACCTGCTCCACAGATTTCACAGTGGTAATTTTTCTCTCCAGAATGTGTTTTCATGTCTGTTTTCAGATTTGAATCCATGGAAATTCAAAACCACAGATCTGATTAGAAATAGTTTCTCTTATGTCACTTCTGTGTAAACTTAAAGTTAACTACCAATTCACGAATTTCATAAGGTAAGAATGCCTTCTTTCATGTGAATATTTGTCAGGGTTTCAGGTACTCACAAAGATGGAAACTGAAAAAGAAAAAAATATATTAAGTAGTGGAATAAGAAAATACATATGTTTATGAAAAATGCTTTCTCAAGCATTTTTTTTAAAAACTGTGCCGAAAATGATAAAAAATGAACCATTTATATGATATGCTGATCAGACAAAAATATGTAATTTGTTAATTTAAAGCAATTTGCTATTGTGACCAACTAGACTTTTGATCACAAAGAAATGAAGTTTAAATATGAGACATTACAGTTTTATTTTGACTGAAACAATCTATACAATTCAAACTGTAAGGTAGTAAAATGAAAAATAGGATTTAGTTTTATTCTGTCTGACAAGTAAAACTAGAGTCAGATTATTATTAAATCATGTGTCAGTGAACATGGCTATGTTGGGGTGTTGGAATGAACAATGGAACAGAAAAACAGAATCAGAAAGTTGAGTTCAAGACGAGGCAAAGGATAAATCTGAATTCAAAACCATGTATGTAATTTGTTAATTTGAAAGGATTTCTGACCAATTAGAATATTGAACACAAAGAAATGAAGGCAGAAAGATTGATAAAATAGAGTTTAAAAATGACACATTATGCAGTTTTTTTTCTGATTGTATAATACAAATTCTCAGCAAGTAAAATCAGAAATTGGATTTAATTGTATTCTACCTGGAATGCAAAAACACAGCAAATTTGCCATAAGCTTATTATTAAATAATGTCTGAGTGGAACTGGATGCATGGGATGCTGGAATGGGCAATGGAAGGGTAAAATAAAATAAGTATGCTGACTTCTAAACTAGGAAAAGAACAACTTTTAAATCAAAATCATCTATGGTATTATGCCAAATATATGTTACATTCAAAATGAAAACATGATCATCAAGTGAAGCCAGGTGAAGGGGTTGATTTCGGGTTAGTAACAGCCAGTTGAATCCATTACATTCACTTATGTGCTAATACCCTCGGGAAAGGTATGAATCCTCTTCTTCTCACCCCAGCTATGGGTAAATAGCAGGACAGACTGGGTTCTGTAGCCTTGGATGGCAACTGGTCTACTGCAGAAAGAAATGGTAACCTACTGTGGGAAAAAATCTACCTTGTCAGTCATGTATCGAAAGATACATGAACGCCTATGAATCTATCAAACATGGCACATAACTGACTGAACAGCCACTGATTGCAGAGGAGAAGGATGTAACCTCACTCTTCCATCCAGTATAACAGGCAAGAGCACAAGAATGTTGGAGAAAAGGATATACAAACATCATCTGCAGAGATGGGCAGTCTCTCACACACTGAAGACTGAGAAAGTCAGGTCTGCATGCAAGACTTGTGGTGTGGGATGAAAACAAGGTCTGCATGCAAGACTTGTGGTGTGGGATGAAAACAAGGGCTGCATGCAACAGAGTGGCTGAGAGGAAAAGATTAAATAGTGGCAGTAATAAAATGTAAATTAGTGAAGATCCAAATCTAGAGTTATCATTTAAATGGCAATCCCCATTCATTATGCGATAACCACTTATGATTGAAAAAGAAAAACCACAGGAAACCTCTACAATATCTTTACGAAAATCTCATGGCTATTTACAAAACTTTTAAAAAATCAATGAAATAATTCTTGATAATATTGGAATGATGATAACAAAATTTGAGCGTTCAGCCTATCTGCTCGAGTGAAATTATGAATTTATTATAGAAATGTATTATTTTTCTGACACAAGTTACGTTGCTCCTCAGGCCAGGAAAATTGTAACTTACAGTGTTTTAGCCATTGTACTTTCCAGTTTTCCAGCCATCACCTCAAATTTGAATTCATAACATTTTCCTCATCTTTTTGAAAAAGCCTGGCATAAACTATGAGAGAGAATCTCATAGCTGATTCAAAGCCTGAACAAATATTGTGAACTGAGAGTGCTCCTTAAAGAATTCACAGCAATTGACATTTCTGCTCAAATGCTTTCACCATGCAACAATCCTTCCATAATGAAAACAAAGACAGGCAATACATTGTAATCAACCCCGACCAAAAACACTTAATGTGAAATTTACATTTAGACCTTTTCAGATAGACATTGTTAAAAGGATTCCATCAGAAAATTCATTTTTAACATTCTTTTTATTTTTATTTGCACATTGATTAATATTCATGTGAACTCAAGCCTTATCCATATATAGTTAAACTCAAATTTACCTTTTGAAAAGATTATAGAATAAGTCCCCAGATTAAGACAATCCAGATCTACAATGATTCATGGGTACGACACAGTCTTCATTAATCTTGTTTCTATTTATACCATTTGATTTGTACATCCAATGCACACAGTGGCAGAAGAATATAATGTGGGAAAATATGACATCATATGGCGCTAAAGTGAGGAAGGCAACATGGGTCAGTTCCTGGTTATACATTATATTGTATTATTGGGCATTCATTCTTTTGTTAGTGTTGTTTGTGGAAACTTATTACCATTATTATGGATTCCAAACATAGTTTAGCCTCTTCTTTTTAAATGCTCTGAAAAAGAAAAAACAGTGACAAACATTGGCCAATTCCATGGCTTAAGTCATTGGACTCTTGCTTAAAATGTGTACATATGTGTATACATATTGAGCTTCCCTGTAAGAGATAAGGACATTTTCTTGTCAAACTATAAATAGGTGAATCATACTTATTATAAAACCCAGGTTGTGTGTCTGTACGTTTATATATTGGATCGGATTTCCTACATTTTTCAACCGATTTCAACAAAACTTCACAGAACTACGTAAAATTACCTTGCGGTGGTTCTGACAGCGCCAAAAATTGGAAAAACCCAATTGGTTTGTGCACGAAATCAATTTGAAAACAAGGCTAAGAGGCATCGCATTCACGGAATGAAAAGGGGACAACTCATATCGAGTTATACTAATTATAAAACCCAGGTTGTTTGTGTGTGTGTGTGTGTGTTCGTTTATATATGGGATTGGATTTCCTACATTTTTCAACTGATTTCAACAAAACTTCACTTTAATTTGGCAGGTAGTATTTCTTATTGTCTTGCACACTTTTTTTTTCTTTATTTTTACATTCAGAATGCTTTAAAAATTCCATTTACAAGACAATTATTTATAATAAAATTCTATTCAATCGGTAGACACATAATGATTGAAAACAATGTTTTTGGTTGTGTTTGGGTTTGACCAATTCGTAAAAAAAAAAAAAAAACTAATTAAGACATGCGTGTCCGTCAACCTTAAACAATAATCTTTGTCAATTTTATTTTTCAGTCTTTATGATGGTTGATATTTGATCTATCTCTTACTGTTACATCCCCGGGCAACACCAGGCTCTACTGCTAGTTCTCAATAAAAAAGAAAAACAAATATATACACACACACACACACACACATATATATACATACACACACACACACACACAAGAAACTGTCATGTTCGGTCATGTGCACACCAGATTATTATATTTAATATACATGCTGTCATTGTCGCATTGAGCACTGTTGTTTGATGTACTATTTTAGTATATTCCATCAATCCTTATTACTTTTCTGTGTTAATGTGCATATGTAATGATAAAGGTATCAACAGGACCTGGTATTGTCAAGCATCTTTTGCATTTTGTGTTATGCTCCTTTGCCATGTCATATTGTCCCTCTAACATCGAGCACACTGTAAAAGTATTGTTTTCTGTGGTTTCTTTTCCTCAAATAGTTTTTTTGCGGGGGCAATTTGATTTTTGGCTGTCTTGGTATTTCCCCCTACCCCCAGTGATTATAGTTAATGAATCCATTATATGTATTCCTCAGCTACCCTTCATTGTATCATCCAACATTAGTCAAACTGGTATAAATGCTCATATATCACTGAACAGAGCAGTACCAAAAGCCTGAACACTGTGAACAGCACGCGCATGTAACTCTTAATCATAGTCAACATCAGATTATTATTGTTTTGTACATTCAATGCACACAGTGGCAGAAGAATATGCTATGGGAAAATATGTCATCCTATAGCGCTAAAGTGAGGAAAGCAGCAAGGGTCAGTTCCTGGTTGTACATTATATTGTATTATTGGGCATTCATTCTTTTGTTAGTGTTTGTTTGTGAAAACTTATTACCATTATTATGGCTTCCAAACATAGTTTAGCCTATTCTTTTTCAATGCTCTGAAAAGGGAGAAACAGTGACAAACATTGGCCAATTCCATGGCTTAAGTCATTGGACTGTTGCTTAATATGTGTACATATGTGTATGCATATTGAGCTTCCCTATAAGAGATAAAGACATTTTCTTGTCAAACTATAAATTGGTGAATACCCAATAAAAAAGAAAAACAAACTCACATTTGTTTTTCTTTCTTCCCCATTATTGCAAAAAAAAAAGACAAGAGTTAGCCAAATGGGTATAAAATGCCCATATCATTGAACAGAACCAAATCTTGAAGATTATGTACAGACAGCTAAGTAACTAATTATTTTCGGTCATGTGGACACTGGGTTATTATGATAAATATATAATTTCTCGAGTTTTCATAAAATAGCAGATGTAAAAAATTTAAATTTAAATTTCTAAAAAAAAAAAAAAAAAAAAAAAAAAAAAAAAAAAGAATATTTCTGAAATAATTTCATTCATTTGTGAATAAGTTACGAAAGTTTCATTAAAATCTGAAATCTGAATCAATGTTTTTTACTGCAAAAAGATGTTAGTTAAAATTTCTTCTTTGCACCCGAACCCCCACTCACACACACTGGCGCAAGAGAAACAAGATTTTTAACCAAATTTTCGAACGGGCTAGAAAGGGTTAAAAAAAATTATTTTTTTTAGTATTTTATCATAGTATGCGCTTTTTACAACGAATTAGTTTTTCTAATTGGGGTTGATTGTTACCTCAATTTTACTTCTGAAATGCAAAGTATTTTTTGCTTATTGGAAATATTTCAAAATAAATTAAAATTAAAACAAAAGCTTCAATAAAGTACTAAATTATTTTTATTTTTTAAGAAATTTCATTAGGATAATTTATAAACGTTTAACTTTGGAAAATCTTTTAAAATTCTGAATTAATTAGCCAAGTTTAGTTATTCAATTCAATTGTTATTAAAAAAAATAAATTAGAAAATCACTTAAATTTGCATTAGCCTTATTTTTTTATTTTTTTTTAATAAAACCGAAATGTAACCGAATTTCTTTCAAGGAAGACATTTAAATGATTTAAAATGCGTTTTTCGAGGCTTTTTTTTATTTTTAAGAAGTCTGTGGCGGTTCGTCTTTCTTACCTTTTCATGGTGAAAAGCCTTCATACAAAAACAAACAGGATTATTAAGTTGTTGTTGGACTTGATATTTCTTTCTCAAGATTGACAATATTTTGTAATCAATAAAATTTCCTATTTCCAAAGAAATTACAATTAAACAAGATTAAATATTTGAAAATAGACGCATTTAGTTTCTGAACACAAACAGCGATCGGAACAAAGGAATTAGACTAAAACGGTGTTAAAGAAGAATTTGTTCCTTTTTCAAAAATAGTTTGGGTGCACACTGTTGGTTGAGTAAAAGTGGCAATGGTTAAATCAAAAAATAAAGAATAGAACTAACAAACAGAATGGACAAAGTTTGCAATAAAAAGAAACAGGGCAAAAATGAAATAATACCAAGCAAACAATATATACAAGTCAAGAGGTCAGTCAGATATGTACCATGCGTGTGATCACTGATGATACACGCTTCGGCTTAGACGATCATGTATCTTTCCATACATGACTGACGAGGCAGATTTTTTTTCGCAGTAGGTTGCCATTTCTTTCTGCCGTAGACCAGTTGCCATCCAAGGCTATAGAACCCGATCTGTCCTGCTATTTACCCACATCTTGGAATGGGTGGGGGAGAGAAGAAAAGAATTCATACCTTTCCCAAGTGTATTAGCACGTAAGTGAAAGTGATGGATTCGACTGGAATTCGAAATCGGCTCTCCGATTCCTCAATCCGTGCTGCTATCCATTACTATACAAAAAGTTCACAAACTAAGAATTGACGTCGACACAGACAAGCAAGGTCGGACAAGCGAACGCAGCAGTCTGTCTTTTAGACAAGGCAGATCTGGACTGAGGGCATTTACCTTAGCCTCCCCACAAGGCAGGATGTGGCACAAGTCCATTTTTATGTGGGTCGATTTCGAGCTCGTGGGCTTGGGCTACATTTCCCCGTAAAACGCGCATACACGGGGTCGGGCTTGTCTACCTCCCCAGAGGTGATTCTGGCTTTCTGCATAGTCTCCTCCGGACAGAGCGTCCGACGAGTCAGCCGCGAACCGCCTGAATCGGCAGATCTGGACTGAAGTTATTTACCTTAGCCTCCTCACAAGGCAGGATATGACACAAGGCCATTTTATGTGGGGTGATTCCGAGCTGGTAGACTCGCACAAAAATTCCCCGCTACACGGGATCGGGTTTATCTACCTCCGCAGACGTAACTCTGTTCTTTGGCATAGCCTCGTCTGGGTTCTTCTCTGTCTAAAGGCGGAGAATTCGATAAGACAGCTGAGTTCGACAAGTCAGATTGACATTTTCACTTTTGATCGGGAAGGAGTGGGCTATTTTTCGACCAATAAAAATGCTTCCCTCCTAATTATACTCGCGTCGTTTTTCGAGCCTGTTAAGCCATAAAAAACGCCATAAAAGGGGTCACAACGGCAGTCAACAGGAGGCCAGGGAAGAGACCTGTCACGGTCAGGTTGAGCGGTCAGCAGCAGCCAGCAGCAGTAGCCCCACGCCAACCAGCGAGAACTACTATGAGAGATCAACCCAGATCTTCAGCCGGCCTATGAACTATACCACAAGGTAGCTGTCCCCAAACCACACGTTCCTATTGAAATAAATCACGTAAATCTATTTCTACTGTTGTCGTATTTCTTTCTTGCAACCATACGCTTGTCTATAACATCTCTTTTTTTTATGCTACCTCAGAAATTGTTATCCTGCCGATAGAGGCACACAAAAAGAAATTTTTTACAACCCTTGTTTTGTACGTTTCGAATTTATAAATTATAAATAAATGTGTTCTGCCGTTTTTAAAATTTTTCTCTTTTCCCTTTCTTTCACTCCTAATTACCTTTATCCTTTTTTTCTGTATATGTTGTAAATAAACACTTTCTTCTTTTATTGTTACTCACCGAGCAGGAGTTTTTTTTTTATTCGTCCGCGCCTAAAAGAGAGAGTTTGTCCACTCTGACCTTGCTGTTTTTTTACTCGCGTTTTGTCGTAATTTTCTTAACCGTAACTCTTTGATGTAGGAAAGCCGGGACAGATATCCCTGCATATAAATAGACTGTCAAACTAAACTAAGAAAAAAAAAAAAAATTAAGTTAACTCAGATTCAAAAATTCTGTTCTAAAGTTATCGGAGAATTTCAAAGATAAAACTCTGTCGTTGTAAATCAGTTGTGACTGTGTAGTGAACAAAACAAGATCTAGATTTAAAAGTTCAAATGCTAAGCACTGACCCACTGATTTTGTTAGAAATTAAAGACTCGAATTTACAAACTTTGCTTAACACACACACGCAAAAGCGAATCGAAAACAAAACTCGTGAAATTTCACACCTTGATGCGAAATGTTTTTGGGCCAATAGAAAACTAGGAAACATTTAAAAACAAAATTCAAATAATCTTCAATTCTCAGAAACAAATTCTTTTACAGACCTTTTCGCGAGCCGACACGAAGTTTGTTCGTCGTCCAATCGAAAGGCCCGAATTATGTCCAGGAGTGAATTCCCAAATGATCTTTTCAAACAAAATATGTTCGCCTGTCAGCAGAGAGAAGGAGACGAGCCTATTAACGCGTCCCTTGACAAACGCCAAGCGACCGTTATTATTATCTCTACCTTTCTCCCTCACCTCTTTTATACTTGATAAACGAACGGAACATTTTAAGAGTGAGTGATTACTTCAAAGACATTCCTACCCTACGATAACGTCCATCCACACATACGTTCCTGTCTACGTACACATAAACTCATTCTTGGACTACTACGAACATTTTGATGACCTTGTATCAACCAAAATACATTAATCTTGTTGGTAGAGACCTTAATTGATTTATATGTATATAAATTTGTTGTTTCACTTTACAATTTGATTTTCTTGTTTTATACTCCTCTGATGGGGGGGGGCTATCTAACTAACAAGGCCAAATCAAACTAATCTGTTTCAACACTCATACACTTCACTATAACTGCTAACCCACTGTAACTGAACTGAACCAAATGTGTTAACGGTGCGTTAACTTTTCAACAAAACTATAGAATTTATGCGTAAATTCTGTATTTTATTTTCTCAAAATATTATTTTAAATGAAAATTTTATGTATCCAGTATTCCCTGACTGGAGCTATTTTGTTAACATACGAGTGTTCACGTGTCATGGGTAATATTACCTATAACTACAGAATGAACTCTTTCCTAACACTATGTATGCTTCGCCTGTTAATAACTCAGGGTCGAATCGAGTCGAGTCCAGATAGTAGTTCACATTCAAACCAGACTGACCAAAATATTACTACCTTCCACATCTGTTGTATTATTATTTCGGTGTGTAATATATATTTCTAAAATTTCTAATTTTTTGTGTTTATAGTGGGTCAGCCAATTTGTATTGGTTATAAATAGAAATAAAAGAAAAAACCTCAAAATTTTTACAATATCAAATGTAACAAAGACAACAACAAGAGAAATAATCAAGTAGAAGGAAAAGAAAGCAAACAAAACAAGACCGATAATATATGTATATACAAATATATATTAATAACAAGTTACAATACATGGAAACAGTACAAAATTTTTAAGTGTGTGTGAATATTCTGTATGTGCGTGCGTGTTTGAATATTCTGTGTGTGCGTGCGTGTGTGAATATTGTGCTTAGCGTGTTTCCACGCTATCCCTTGTTAGCGACTACATTTCGAGGTTGATAGCTGAAAATCCTCTAGGAATAAGAGATTTTACCTCAAGGTGTCACTGCACAGGCCTGAAGTAAAAAAAAAAGAGGAAACTGGTTGAAGTTCAGCGGCTATTTATAGCCAGGGGGAAGAGAGAGACCCTCTTTGTATAAAGGGTTAAATTCCAAAAGGAGGAGTTAACTCCGACATGTTCATGTTGTTAGCGACTACATTTCAAGGTTGATAGCTGAAAATCCTTTAGGAATAAGAGAGTTACATTTCAAGGTGTAACAAATTGTTTTCCAGGCCTGAAGGAAAAAAGAGAGGAAGAGGTGAAGAGTCAGCGGCTATTTATAGCCAGGGAAGAGAGAGACCCCTGGTGAAAGGGTTAACGGAGTGAAAGGAGGAGTTAACTCCGACATGTTCGTGTTGTTCTTCCCTGGACCATAACATAACGTTAACCTGGAGGATGTATGCCTAAATTTGGTCATTCATTAATTCAAATATAAATTCAGTATATTGACTGAAACAAAATTCTCTTTTGAAGTTAGCAATATCAACCGGGGTTTCTTCAAAAACTGTTCATTCAGTATTGTGACTGAACTGAACCAAATAACCGTGCGTTAACTTTTCAATAAAACTATATAGAATTTATGCGTAAGTTATATATTTTATTTTTATTTTTTTTAATGAAAATTATGTGTATCCTGTATTCCCAACTGGAGTTACTGTGTTTTAACTGAATGTTAACGTTAAAATAACCTTGAAAAAATTTTGCCTTATTCTGCTAAAAAAAAAAAAAAAATCTGTTTTCTTTTCATCAGAAAGAATTAATATCCAGTATTCCCAACTGTAGTTATTGTGTTAACACTTTAAAATAACCTGGGAAATGTTATACGTAAAATTGTGCTATTCATTCATAAAAAAAAAATGATTGTATTTACTGAAGTAGCAAAAATTCTATAAAGGTTTTTGGTTAATTTGCAGTTTAGCATCCGCGTTCAGTTTGCATTAAACATTTCCAGAAGACTTACATTTATGTGTAATTGTGCATGCTTCATTCGAATCTGGCTTGATAAATTTGATAAAATCTACTGTTTTGGAGTTATCGACAGTAAAAGTTTGGATTCATTCGCATTGTCGGAGTTAGCTCCTCCTTTAGTACATTAGCCCTTTCACCCAGGGGTCGCTCTTCGCTTGCTATAAATAGCCGCGGACCCTTGCCACTATCTCTTTTTCCTTCATGGAAGATTGTGCGCCGACACCTTGAGGTAAATCAGACGCTTTTCCTAAGGCTTTCAGCTATCAACCTCGAAATGTAGGCGCTGGAGAGCCAAGGGATAGCGTGGAACACGCTAAAAAAACACACACGCAAATGTTGGACAGAATATTCACACACGCACGCACATACAGAATATTCACACACGCACGCACATACAGAATATTCATAATACACTTCATTGTTTGTTACTGTCTCCATATATTGTAATTTGTTATTAATATATATTTGTATATACATATATTATCGGTTTTGTGTTTTGTTTGCTTTCTTTGCCTTCTTCTTTGGACTTAATCAAAGTCCAACCATCTTATGTAGTTGGGCCCGGTGAGCAGGAAAAATCTGAACCTTACATGCGTTACTTCTACGTCTGACTTCACAACATCACAGCCACTGCTCTCTACAGCATCGTTATTGGCAGCTATTATTGGCGTAGTTTGCATACATTCGTTGTGGAAAGCTAAGCGCGGAACTGAACGTAGTTAACTGTCTTGTTTACTGATCTTACTTGTCTCAACTTGTCTCAATTACTGCGCAAGAGAACTATATTGCGTGCGCAATAATCAAGACAAGTGAATATTCCAGTCATAGCTATCCCGCAGCGAATGTATGCAAACAACGCTAGTAATGACTGCCACGACACTAATGAATCCGAATTTTTACTGTCGATAACTCCAAATCGGTAGATTTTATCAAATTTATATTTTTGCCTAACTTTAAATTGAGACATCTTTACTGGAAGATTATCTAAAAATGAAGGACGAAGGAAAGCAAATTTTTTCTACATCTTGCATAAAAATATTTTATGTTATTGTAGTGTAGCATAAATTTTTATACTTTCCAAGTTTTAATACATTTAAAACAAACTCTAATAACAGGACAAACAACCAACTCTACAGGAATTTAAAATTTCATTACATGTACTATTCAACAAGACTAAAGTCTGATGGTCTGAAAACACTATGATAGAGATTTAGAACAGATGTGGTTTAAAGTGATACATTTTGTGATTTTTAACCAATGAGGTAAGTAAGGTACTCACATAGTGTCGAATTTCAAAACCGATTTGTGACTATTTAAGAAATCTTCTTTGTCAAATAAGCAGAAGAGTATCTGCATCCCCATTCTTAAAGGAATTTTATTTTACTTTTTCATTTGTAAATGCTGCTTTGGTTTATGTGTTGAGGTTATCAAATGTAATTGCGTGTTCTAAGAGTGTTTATCTATTATACATTTAACGATTCAAGAAAAAAACAACGCGACTCCAATTGTGCATCAACAATAAAATATATATTGAAACAATACAAAACAATCATGTAATGTTGTGTAGTAATTAAGGGAGAAAAAGTTGCTTCCCTTTAACTGTATTCTGACTAAGATTGAATGTTCAAAAGAATCCCTCTTGAATAAGAATGCTCAGGAATCTATGTTGAATAGAGTCTGGTGTTAGAATACAGTTAATTAAGAAGTGTGTTGTTTTGAGAAATTAAGAGGGAGTTGGTTCATGAACTTGGCTTAGTCACAGAGAGGAAGAATATGTGTAATGTGATACAAAAATCTGTGTGTGCGTTGTGAGTAAAGTCGTGGATTTGTGTAGACAGACGTAAATAGCTGGACTCTACTGACGGTTGTGGAAAATATTGCTTCTTTTACTGCCGGTAGACTCCCAGCGAAAAAGCGGGAAAGTTGATTTAGCACAAAAATGTTTGATTGGTTAAAATTCGACCAATCACTGATTTTGTAACAAAGAAACATGTGAGCAAGTTCATGGCAGAAAAAATTCAAAGTGGTGACTGCGATTGCTAAATTGTCTTATGGAAAGGCAGTAGCCAATCGCAGACGAATAAATTATGGGCGTGGAAAGCGTAGCAGTCGCTACACATTCATAAAAAGATTGATTATTTTTTATACAGAAGTTCTTTATTAAATGCCTTCTTGTATCACTTCAGTTTCATACATTTTAAAATCAGAATAGTTAAAAAAAAAAAAAAGATTTTTTTTGCATTTAAATATTTTATGCCATAAAGGAAGTACGAAAATAATGAAAAAAGAATAATGAAAATATAATTTTTAGTTTTTAATTAACTTACATTCTATACTTTTAACGTCATATAAAAATAAAATTCAGTCTACTTAGTTTTGTTCTGCGCGTGCTTTGAGATGACAATAAAAATGTCTTGCTTTGTAGGGGTGACAGTAAAAGACTCTATTGGCAATGAACTTGGTGAAGAAACCCCATAGGTTACTCTGCGTAAATATACGTTATTTTCGCTATTGTTTTTAAGCAAAAACTAAGCGTTTGGTTGGTCACATTTATCAAATTCTTAAATTTTCTAACTTTCTTTGAAAAAATGTCTTGGACAAATATTGGATTTTTTAAGAAGAGGTTTTTAATTTTGTTGTTTTTACTTAATATTTAACAATAAATTTTTATGTAAAATCAGAAAAAAAAACAGATTGAGATACAAAAAAAATTATCAACATTACAATGTTCTGCTATAAATTAATTCTCTCTACACCAGACTATTTTTGAGCAAGGAACAAGTTGTTCTTTTATACCGGTTATTGTAGTGTAGTATAATTTTTTTGTCTCTGTTTTCTTGATCGTGAGGTATTATCGAGTTTGAGAAAGAAATATCTAGTCTAGCTTCTGTTTGTTTTTGTTATGAAAAGGTTTACAGATGTGACCTTGGTAGTCAAATCAGCAGGTTCCTTTATCACCAACCTCACCCCGCGTCTGAGACCACGGCTGACCTGGTTACTCTCAAGACAATTTCGCCAAACAAAATAGTTCCCTCAGTTTTATAAGTACTAGAAAGAAAATAAGAGAAATATTACATAGTCAGGATAAAAAAATAGATATGTAATAAAAGGCTAGCGATAAAAATGAGCAAAAGTTAGCAGGTCCTCCGCATTTTAGTGGCCAGGAATTTGGTCCCTACACAAGAAACGCGTAGAAAATTTTCTTTGTGCCTTTTTTCGCATAAAGACCTTTTGGATGAGTCTGCTTGTTTTCATTAAAGCTGATGCTATAAGTCAAATCGCCTCGCCCACATGGTACAAACGAGGTAAATTCTGTTAATGCTTCTAAAATTGTACATTTTATTAGTTTTAAACCAATATTTCTCATAATTTATGCATTTAAAAATAAGTTTGAATATTTTAAAAGTCATTTTTAAAGGTACAATTCATTAATTTCGTGAATCGAAAAATCTCCGTTTGTTGCGCTGAAAAACAGCATTGATGAAAAAAGACGAAAATATTTTGTTTTTATTATTCCTTGAAATTTTTTTTTTTAATCCTTTCTAGCACGTTCGAAAATTTGGTTAAAATAAAAATCCTGTTTTGTTTGTTTACAAATCATCGGCCGACGTGATTACAATTTTTTTTTTCCGGGGAAAAATGAATTGATTTGGAAATTCTTGGAAAAATCAAATACTTGTCGGATTCTAATGAAACTTTCAGGACTTATTCACAAATTAATGAAATTATTTAAAAAAAAATTGTTTTAGAAAATCTTGGTAAAAAAAAAAATATTTATACCCACCCACCACCACCACTTAATTTCCTGAAATTTTGATAAATTAAAATAAATTTTTTTTCCAAAAATATTTTTATTAGGACACCTTGTACTTTACATTGTAAAATCATCCAAATTTTTTTCAAAATATTTTGCTCATTTCCGAAAAATCTGCTTGAATGGCAAACTAAAAAAATGTATGACATTCATTATTTAATTAGAAAAAATGTATGACATTTTAATTCAAATTAGAAAAGCTTTTAATTGCTTCTGTAAGTTATATTAAGGACAAGAAGATTTTTTAAGAAAAAATTTTTTTTTCATGAATAAGGAATTTTCACAAGAATTATTTTTCATTTTTTTTAACAATTTTCATTATAATAATTTATAACTTAAAAAAAATCGTTTAAAATTATGCATTACGTTTTTCTTTTAGGTGATATTGTAATTAAGTGAAAACTATATTTACGAATTGAAATATAAATCGTTTTTTACCAAGATTTTTAAAATAATTTTTAATTTTTTTTTTTTTTTTTTACTTAAACGTTCCCATTTTCATCTATGGTGGCCTATATATGTAACATTATGAAAGGTCACGTTTTCTAAAAGTTGTTCTCTCTTTACAAAGAAATTTGCTTGTCTCCAATCCGTTATTAATTAATTTTAATTACTTACGTTTCGACATCATCCTTTCAATTTTAAAACTTTAAAATTTAATATTTAGGTTTACTTTTTTAATCTCTATTTCACTAAATATTTTTATTTTATGTATTTATTTTTGCATGGGTCACAGTTCAATTGAATAATTTTTTTTAAGAAGAACTTTTTTGTTTTTTTTCTTAATAGTCTTTTTTTTTTTTTACTTTTTTTTACTTTCTTCCTTTTAATAAAATTATTTTGATACAGGTGTTTTATTTAAAATAGTTGAAAAAAAAAACAGGACCGGTCATTAAGAAATGATTGTATACTACTTTTTTATGCTATAAGTAAGTCAGTTATGTGCCATGCATAATACACACTTAGGCGATCATGTATCTTTCGATACATGACTGACGAGGAAGATTTTTCCAGGCAGTAGGTTGGCATTTCTTTCTGCAGTAGACCAGTTGCCATCCAAAGCTACAGAACCCGGTCTGTCCTGCTATTTACCCATAGCTAGGAGGAGAAGGGATATTAGCATCTAAGTGAATGTAATAGATTCAACTTGAATTTGAACTCAGTTCTCTGATACCTCAATCCAAACCGCTATCCATTACGCCACCATGTCTCCTTATAAATAAGTAATGTTTGTTTAAAATCAGATTCATTTAAATTGAAATTTGCTGATTTTACTCAAATAATGTGTTACAAATATATATTTTATTTTTGGAAGATTTTTTATAACCGATAATTTTGTTTTGTTTACAAATATCTTAAAAGTGAGAAAATGGTCGCTTATCAAAGGATTTTTTTTAAATCGAGCAAATATTTGACATTCCAATCCATATCATTTCTATTTGAAATAAACTTGAGTATTTTACATACTGGAAATAGTGAATGTAATCATTTAGCTTTCAATTCATTAACGCTAAATGAATTAAAGCTTCTTCAAGAATGCATTTTTCCTATTAAAAATTCATTTTAAATTTTAAGTATTGAAAATTTATACTGAATTAATGAAGGTCCCTAAGTCTTTATAACTTATAGGGATAAGTATTTTTTCCTGTTGATTTTAAAATATTAGCCACATGTATTTTGTAAAACTGTTGTCATTGTAAAGTTTGTTGTTTTGTTATAAATATTTGCCTTTGCACCCCTATGTACGTTTTCCCTATTGTGCTTATACAAACTCTTTGTCTTAATTGCAGTTTTCACAGCTGCACATGTATCTGATGGAACCCATCAACATAATTCGCACAATTTGAACGGGGTGACTCTGATTACATTCAACCTGAAATGGTAAGTTAGATGAATTTCCTAAAAGCTCCCCAAAATACATATCTTGTATGTTTTTTTTTTAGTTTTTTTCTTGGAAATGTATTATAAAAAAAGGTAATAAACAAAAAAAAAGCATTTTAAATAATTTAAATTTCTTCTTCTTAGAATGTAAATTTCAGTTTTATTTGAAAGATAATAACCTAACTAAACCAATGTGAATTAAATGAAAAATGAAGTTTCACATATAAATAAACATTTTAATCATTTTTTTTTAATATTGGCATATTTTCTTCATTTATTATTACAGAATCTTAAGAGATTTTAAATTTGATTAAAATTTTAAAATGTTTAAATTATTCTAATAATCTAATTAAATCAAAACAATCTTTGTAAAAAATTATTGTTCATCAAAAAAAAGATCTAAAGATAATAGTGTACTTAATAAATCTTATTTATAAAATCAATTAAAAGCTTTTCTAATTAAATAATGTTATAGTTTTATAACACATTTTTTATTTAATATTTAGAACAGATTTTTGGGAAATAAGTAGTAGTTTGAAAAGAAACAAAAAAATAAATGATTTACATTCTCCAAGGAGTCCTACATTTGTAAAATTAATAAAATCATAAAAAATACTTTGGTCTTTTCTCTTAATAACAAGCATTGTGGTGATAAAACTTTGTTTTTATTAAGTTTGGGGCCTTTGTTTCGTCAAACTGTTTTTTCAGTGAAAAAGTGGAAAGTTCTGAAAGTTTTATTATTAAAAATATTTTTTAAATATATTTTTATTTTTTTATTTCCTCTCTGTCATTGACATTAAAAGGTCAATAGAATTTTGCATTTGAGATAGTCCAAAAATATTAAAATTTTAGAAGAGTGTTTTGATATTAAATTTTCGTGAGTTGTTTTTCTTTAATAATACAAATAAAAGTGTTGCATATTTTATACTAATTTTCATACATCTCCAGTGAATACTGTATATATTTTCTGTTCTCATTCAAAATTTTGTTTAAATTTTTTTTTTTTTGCATCAGCAGTGGTGGGGTGGAGGATTAGTATAGGTAATTTTGTCTTTTTTTTTTTGCATTCAAAAACACAGTGGTTTAGAAAGTCTTGAAGAAATCAAATAATTGTCAAACTTTTAATGAAATCCTCAGGACTTAATCACAAATGAATTACTTTGGAAACATATTTTTTAGAAGATCTTGTCAAAGATATATTTAGATCTGTTACGCACCACTTATTTAATTTATGAAAAAAAGATAATGTTAAAAACTTAAACTGATGCATTTTCTGCTAGAATCTGTGATGTCAATGAGGATGTGAAGATAAACAACCTACTAATTTGGGCACAAAATGAGGGCCAATAGACGAGTGAAATGTTTGTCTTTCAGGGTGGATGAACCGTAGACAGCTATATAGAGCAGTTTAGGGGTTTTGTAAAGCTCAGGTCAAACTTCTGAGTCTGCAGGCACAAACTTTTACAATGTTGCCAAAGGAGCTAATGAGTTTTCACATGTTTTCTTAAAATGGTTCTGATAATTGATCAAGCAATGTGAATACAACAGCATAGTTGAGGAAACCATCTTAGTCGCTCTTTTTATATTTGGCATATATCAAGATGACACTTACTAAAGGAGTGAAAAGACCTGACTATTGCATCAGCCCTAAAAGTATATAAGACTGAAGAAACTATAATAAGACAAGAAGAAGTGATTCACACACCAATGTAGAATATTGTAGAACAGGATCTACTTATCAAAATTGGCATTCCCGCTGACTCTGCCAGGACTTATGCTGAATCTTTTGTGAAAGAATGCATTACTAAGGATAGCCTCTCTTTGATAGACCGGGAAATCCTTAAAGAACTAGGTGTCACAACCATGGGACATGCCCTAGTTATCCTGTTCACAGTGCCATGTAAAATATTGGTTAGTTTTCCAGTGGTCTGACACACAAGTAGGCAAGTGTAGCCAAAGCTAAACTGACTTGAGTCATTCTATGGAGAAATATATGGGTGAATAAAGACCACTCATGCAAATGTATTGGGCAGGTCCATTCTAGCAAAATGGACCAACCTAACTGGTGTATTAGGCACTCTCCTAAAAAATGAGGTAAAATCAGCTGGCTTGCTTTACAAGGAAACGCAAGAAGGCAGCCATGTTGGCAGGTAAGTCACTTGACTTCTACAACCAACAGAGCTGAACAATATACTTGAAATCAAGATAGCAAGAGGAAAATATATAAGAAACTGTAAATTTTTCAGAAGAAACGATGCAATATGATAATGCCCAGCAAAAGGCAAAACATAATAAAGAATGTGGCAGTGGATGCAAAAATGAATACGGGAGTCATAAGCAACCTCTTACCTCTCAAAATATAGAGAAAACTCAAAAGTACCACTGAGGAGTAACTTTAGTACATTTGTTCACATTCGGAGGCACTATGATAGAACAAGCAGGAATATGTCTGCATACGATAAAGTCAGATAATCTGATAGTAATAGGGCTAGAGACATTGCTGATATTAAGCCTAGTGATGTTCAACCTAGCTGTGCAAATGGACAATGTCAGAGAAAAATCACAAAAGTGTCAGATAGGAACAATCTGCAGACCAAAGATGATATCACCTTTCATAGTGAAGGAAATCTGAGAACAGATTCTGAAAGAATTTTCTGACGCGTTTTATGGAATAGGATGCCTACTTGGTGAGTACACAATAAATGCAGACCCTAATGTGCCATGGGTAAATTTGTTTTTGTCTTGCGGGTAAATGGTACAGTCATATTATGACTCAACGCCACAAAGGCTTAAATAAAGCCACCACCATAAATGTAAAGTCAGGATATACTGACAGGTGAAACTAGCTCAACAATCAAGGGAACTTTCAAAATTCATCACTCCATTCAAATGCATTTGCATTAAAATATGTCAGCAGTGTGGTTTTGCTAAACTCCTCTTTGATATTATCAAAGGCTTTCAGATGCTGTGGTGTCCACATGAACTCATTGTCCCTGGATGGCAAGCCATGAAATGGTTTATTTAGCTTTGCTAAGTGTGGATAAAATTTATTTAGGTGATTCACTAAATCCCAGGAAACTTGATGTTTCTTATCCTCCAGAGCTCTTATCTGGGTGATCGCTTCAATCTGCCTTTTTTTTTGCCTTGGTTTTATACTATCTTTTGATATGATGCATCCAAAGTGGTACGTATATCTCTGATACATGTACCACTTGTTTGTCAGGATTGAACTTGCAGTTCCTCTCCTTGGCTCTTACGAGGAGCTTATTGAGTGTTGTATCCTAGTCTCTGCCATCTTCCTCAAATCTACATACAATGGTATCATCCGAGATGAAGAAAACTTTTAATATGTCACCAAAATTTTTGAACATTACCCTCTGGAATTCATCTTGAGTACATTTCACTCTCATGGGAAATTTTATTAAATACATTAAGTAACTTGGGTAGTTTTGATTGTTTCTTCACAATTCATACATATTGTTTTTCTTCGATCAGAGAAATAATGAAAATTAAAATTACGATTAAAAAAAAAAATTGATGTCAAAAATAAGAAAGATTTTACTTTTATTTAATCATATATTTTATTATAATGATATTTAAATTAGTATGTAAATTAAATATGTAAATCATCTTTCCCTACAGAAAAGAATTATTATGAAACAATCAAAACTACCCAAGTTACTTCCCTTCTTTTTTCTTTAATGTGCATGCAAAATGGGTAACTTTGTATCGACAATTAGCTATTTTGGCTGCAGAGGCCCATACATGTCAAAGTAAATTAGTGTTTTTGTGTAGTGTTTATTTTAAGACATTTTTTATTTACTTCAAGAACTGTTATATTTGAAAATCAACATGTTTCAATATATTAGTAGAGATAAATACTCTTCTTATAATAAAGAATTGAATGCAGAAAATTAATCATATATATGATTTTTTAATAAAATAATCCTATTTTATTTCTACTAATATAGCTTCATTCATTGGATTTATTAAAAATTCATATTTATAATTAATTTATTGTATTAAAAAATTTTTGTTTTTTATAAAATCAGCCTATTTTGTATCTACTAATATACTAAAGTACATGTATTTTATTATTATAAGAGTTACAGAAGTAAATGAAAATTAAAAATCTCTTAAAATGAACTCTACATAAAAACATAAATTTATTTTGATGCATATGGGCCTCTGCAGCCAGAATAGCTAATCATTGATACAGATTTACCTCCTTCGAATGCAATTCTGCAGAATCACGTAAATTAGTACCTGTGGCCTGCCTGAGGATGAGCCATGTCTCATGTGGCCTGCTTCTTGAAAAAGGTTACCCATGTCTGCTTTATAGCAACATCCAACACACAAAGCCTGCTTGACGGAACTTCAAAGACAAGAGCACATGCCACACCAGCCAGGAAACTCCTCTCGAGCATCCATCAAAACATGCTGAATAGAGGGTAAACCCCCTGGAGAGAATACTTTTACAATCACAAGTTGATAGCAAGTCTCCTGTACACAACATACATTTGCCCTGAGATGCTGCATGTTGTGAATGAACCTTTCCCTGTTTATTAGGGTTAGAGCAACCCTAATAAACAGGGAAAGAACATGGACAGGCTGAGTACACCGACAAACTGTTCTATTGAACCTGTTCACATCTCACTGTTGATGGTACCATCAGGAGACAGACCACCAATGTCCCAGGGGAAAGTTAGTTTTAAAGCACTATCCAGGGAGTGGGGAACAAAAAGCAGAAGCCTCCCGGAATAATATTGCTTCAATTTTTTACATTATCATTATTAAAAAGAAAAAAGACCAAATTCGTTGATCTGATCAACCAAACTATGATCATTCCACCTCCTGCTAGCTCCTAATTAAAGTTATCACTTCATAAACCTTGTGAAACTTCCTGGGATCTGTTGATGGAAAGTCAACAGACATGTACTTGAATAAGGGCTTCAATAGGGTGTTTCTATGAGCAGAATGATGCCTCTTAGACACCAATCTATCAATTTTACAAATATCTCCTCTTTCTGCATTTGAACAGACTGTAGGGAGGGGAATGCCAGAGTGATAGTGGGAGGGGAATGCCAGAGCCATAGTGGGAGAAGGATAGATCCTTGCCTGACCTATTGTTTCTTCAGTTATTGTGGTCAAATCAGGAGCAAATTGTGATAAATTGCTCTTTCCTCTGGCCTGCTTCACTCAGTCTTCTTTTTAGGTCATTCTTCCTCCAACTTTTCCTCTTCTCTCTCACTCTCTTTCTTCATGGACCATATCCCGTTCTTCAAGCAGCAGCTGCTGTTTTTATTGCGGTTGTGGCTACTTTTGTTGCATCTGCTGTGGGGATGGAAAAGGAGATGTCACCTTCATCACCATCTACTTTCATCTATGACAAACAGAGCTTTATCGGTCTTTTCTGACTCTCCCAAGGTGTCTGACATTGTTTATTTGAAATGAAGTACCAGATTGCTTCTGAGACACACCTAGAATAATTGTCCCATGGCAGTTACAAATCCAGCAGTGGGTTCTACTATTTCCCACAATGAAAACGTTCTGTCCCCCATAGCAGAGCAACACATGGTAAATGACCAAAAAGCTCTTGCATGTCACTGTCACATGGAAGTTAAAGTCTCAAATAAGAATGTCCACCTTGCTTATGATAGATAAGACATCCTGATGGGTCCCTGCTGGTGAAAAAGTCACTAGATCGTCATCCAAAAAACCCTATGCAGTTCAGTTTTTGTCTCAAAAGGTACCAAAATACTCAGTTTGCATCCTCACCGTTTTAGTCATAAGGATGCTCCCAGGCAATCTTTTGGCTGCCTCTTCACTGTCCAGCAGCTTGTCCCACATACCATTACCAGTACTCTGGCTGCAATGTTCAGGCTTTTCAAAGTCCCCTGAAAACTCTGACCAAATTTCTAGTCTTATGAGTCTTTGTGGCCCACATTTAAGGGTTCATTACGGAAATAAGTTACTGATAATTTTCTTGCATGTGCACAGCATCATTACTCTAGAGTAAATGAGGCCCAAAATGTTTTTATTTTGAGGCAAGTTAACTCCTTTATTCTGATTATTGGGTGTTTTGGAGAACACCACACAGAAACAAAATAAAGAAAAAAGAAAAGTTCAAAACCTATCTAAACAAAAACAGTGACCAATTTTCCAAAACACATGCACAGTGAATATAGGGATGTATATCTATTTTTTCAAAATATGCCTCAATGGCTTTCAGTTTGCATCCTGTATTTTTTTATAATTATGAACAGGAAAATACAGAAAAATGTATTTTTATAAACATATTTATAGTGTGTTTTTTTGCAACAGCACTCAGTGAATATATTTTTTCTTTTCAGTTTGCATCCTTGAGGGTACATGAAAATGATGATGAATATTCCTGAGAAAAAGATGCATTTTTGAACTGTGAGTTTCATCAATACATAAGGGATAAAACATTTCCTCTGAATTCTGTGGTGTTACATTTTCCTTGAACTCAAATCTCAAAAGAAACATGAAAACTCAAAGTGGTGAGAAACGTTTCCACTGTGAAATCTGTGGATTTAAATTTTCATTTAATGTAAATCTCAAAAGGCACATGTTAACACACACGGGAGAGAAACCATTCCACTGTGAAATCTGTGGATCAAATTTTTCCGAGGACGGAAATCTCAAAAAACACATGTTAACACACACTGGAGAGAAACCATTCCAGTGTAACCTCTGTGGATACAAATGTTCTCAAAATGCACATCTCAAAACCCACATGTTAACACACACTGGAGAGAAACCATTCCAATGTGAAATCTGTAGATTTAAGACTTCCCAAAATTCATTACTCAAAAGACATATGTTAATTCACACGGGAGAGAAACAATTTCACTGTCAAATTTGTGGAATACGGTGTTCTCATAATTCAGATCTCAAAAAGCACATGTATACACACACTGGAGAGAAACCATTCCTCTGTCAGATTTGTGAATTTAAGTGTTCCCGAAGTTCATCACTCAAATCTCACGTGTTAACACACACTGGAGAAAAACCATTCCACTGTGAAATCTGTGGGCTTAAGTATTCCCACAATTCGTCACTCAAAAATCACATGTTAACACACACTGGTGTTGAGCGTTTTCACTGTGAAAACTGTAAATTTAAATGTTTCCAATATTCATTACTCAAAAGACACATGTCAACACACTCTGGAGAAAAACCATGCCATTGTGAAATCTGTGGATTTAAGTGTTCCTACAATTCATTACTCAAAAGACATATGTTAACACACACTGGAGAGAAAACATTCACCTGTGACATCTGTGGATTTAAGTTTTCCCAAAAATGCTCACTCAAACAACATATGTTGACACATACTGGGGATAAACCATTTCATTGTGAAATCTGCGGATTAAAGTTTTCCCAGAATTCATCACTCAAAAGACATATGTTAAAACACACTGGAGAGAAACCATGCCAGTGAAATCTGTAGAGAAAGATTTTCATTTAACCTTCACTCTCAATCACATGTTAACTCACAATGGATAGACAACTTTTTGTTGTAGATTCAAATTTTCTTGAAATGCACATCTGAAAGAACACATGGTAATACACACTGAAGGAAAACTATTCTATATAAATTTAAAAGACATGTTAATGCTTACTAGAGAGAAACATATGTAAATTTCCCCAAAATTTAACATTCAAAATATACATGCTAACAGACACAGGTGAGAAAACATTCCACTAAAGTTTGTGGAGTCACTTTTTTTTAAATCATCACTTCAAGAACATATTTTAACACACTGGCCAGTTACCACTTCATTGTGAAATTCTGAGAAAATCAACCAATCAAATTTGTGTTTTTTATATATTTAAATTTCAAAGTTAATTTTTAAAAACTAAATTTAATTTGATTAAACACTTATTTACCTAAGGTTCTTCTAGTATAATAAAATAATTTACCCAAAATTTTATGATTTTAATATGAACTGAAAACAAAACTTGCAGATTTTGTAATCTATTTTTTGAATAATATATAAAGGTAGAAAAATATATTTAACTGACTAAAGTGTTTCTTAAAATCTTATACTATGTTGAGATCATACAGCAAGAAGGCTGAAAATGAAAAAAAGAAAACTAAAATTCTGGCTGTCTATGAATCAAATGGAGACTGGAGGTCAAAAGCTCAACAAATTGGAGTCCCACAGACAGCAGCTTACTGGCTGGTATCCCAAGATGCAAAGAAAGCCTGAAGAGGTAGACAAAAGTTCAAAAATGCGTCAAATGAACACAAACATTTTATGCAGAAGAAAATTAAAGAAAACCCCAGAATAATGTTTAATGAGCTAGTTGATAAATTCAGTTCAAAATTGTCCAACCAGACTACATTGCCACCTGGACATGATTTTATACACTCTGAAAAGTGTCAGATTCAAGCCAGAAACAGCAATCATGTTAGAGAATAAAGAAAAGAGAAAACAGTTTGTGGAGGAACTACTTGTATTTCAAAGCCAGAACTTACTAATCCTCTTCCTGGATGAAACAAACTTCATATTTCAAGGAATGAAGGGCAATCTCAAAAAGATACAAGATGCAGCAGCACCAAAAGGTGTCAACATGTAATTGGCTGTATCAATAACTTGGGCCTAATTTACAGTGAAGTCAGGCAGGGATCTTATATAAGTCACTTGGCATGTGATTTTGTTAAAAAGGCCTGCATGTAGCCAAGTATGGTTGAAATGTATGGTTGAAAATGTCTTTTTTTGTTGAAATGTATGGTTGAAATGTCTTTTTTTGTCCTTGACTATGCACCTTATCATTCAAAAATCAAATCTGTCTTAGATGAGGAGGAATTTTCCGATGATCAAATTTTGAGGTAGGACCTTACAACCCCATGCTCAATCTGATTGAGAATGTTTAGTTAGTTTTAAAAGCTGAAGTAAAGAGGAAATTGACTGAAAATAACCCTTCATTCGTTAGAATTTCTTGGGTAACCTTGGGCATCAAAGAGCATAGGCTCCAGAAATTTATATAAATGCTGCCTTTGCAATGGTGACACCGGCAATGTGCTCAAATTTCATTTCAGACATCCAAGGAAAAAATCGCACAAGACTTAAACCTGGAAGATATGACATTTTAATTAAAATGCTTTATTTATAATTAAGATTCAATCTTTTTTTTTTTGATAGAATAATTTTTTATATTTACTATTTGTTTGAGTCAAACATTATTATTTTCAAATTTAAAGTTAGTGTTCCATTTTGAAAGTGACTATTCTCAAATTTAAATTAATTATTCCATTCTGAGAGTTACTATGCTCAAAATGAAAGTGACTATTCTCAAATTGAAAGTGAAAAGTTATAGAAATGGGGCAAGGGCTAATGTTGCTATCAAATTTATCTATCATTAAATACAAAAGAAATTGCTATTGCTATAAAAAAAATAAAATACAGCCAGCGAGATTTTAGTGAAAGGAGATTAAAAAATTCTTATGTCTAATCGTTTTGTTTCCTTTTGCTGTATTCATTTGCTTTCCCCTCCTGTCTTTCTGTCCTTGGTGTACGTGCACAAGACTATGTTCACTTTCCTTTTTTTTTTTCATGTTTTTCTTTCAACAAAATTTATTCTTTCTTTTTTCTTTTAAAGTTATTTGCTTCTCAAAAATTCACTTTTCTTTTTTTTCTTTCTTATTTCTACTTTGTTTATCCCTTTCCTTTCCTTTTAAAGTCAATGATTCACTTTTTCGTCTTCGCTTCCACATGTTTTTTGTTCTCCTTTTATTTCCACAGCAGCTTCAAGGTCAATCCTTCAAGATTGTAAAACGAACATTTGTGACGAAGTTCATGGCAAGTTTTATGACAAAGTTCTTTGCTCATCCTTCGTTCACTGTACGTATCATGACATCCAAGGTTAATTGTATTTGCATATACACTCAACTCACTATATTCACAAGTTGGTCTTCTTGGCCATGCTCGCATTCAACAAAATATATAATGACAATTGTTTTTAAAGACACTGGTTGGAACTTAGCAACAATACAATTTCCTATTTGACTGCGGAATCCTTCCTTCAGCTTCAAGAAATAGACCACTAACTTCTGGCTATGGAAAAGGACCCTGACGCTCACTGCTTGTGGCTTCAGTCACTGCCAATTCCTCACTCCCTGACTTTCTCTCACTGACTGCCTGACCTCCACCTTGGTTGCTAGTTGCTTACTTAGTGACAACTTCCTGCCTATCTCTCCTTATATGGATAATGGCTGAGTTTCCACCCCCTTATCCGAACCTTTGTGTTCCAGAATAGGAGACCCACCCATTTGGCTTTTTGGGTGGTTAGCTTCTTCAAAGGACTACTTTTATGATTATCTAAAATCATTGATAAAATTTTGTTTTGCCAATTCAAAGGCGGACTGGAGACAAAATTCCTAGGAACGCTTAAAAGGAAGTAATCTATCTTCTAAAGATGTATGAGAAATTGTATTGTAACAATATAAACCAAATCATTCTCACATTTTTAACCAGAGTTAATTCTTTATTCCAAAGGAGGGATGTTTTTTCTTGTGTTGTTCCAGATTGTCAGTCTTCACTTCAGTTTTGCTTCATCATCAAACTATTCGCCCTCTGAGATAAAAAAAAAAAAAAAAAACACAACATGTCAGAGGAGTGAATGGTTGTGCACAAACAAATGCCAGCTAAGGGAAGTGGAGCCGTGACAAAATGTGTCATGTGCTACCTCATGTAGGGTATAGACTATTTCAGCAGACAATAAAAGTTATCATCTGTCTTCAATAGTGTGAATTCCATTTAATTTGATCATGTAGGAAGTAAAAGTTGACTATACAGGATGTAATATTGGAAAGTGTCAACCTAAAATTTAAAATGCCAAAAATACCTAATTCAGTGTTCAGACCTTTCGATGTATAAGTCAGATGATAGGCAACAGACAGAGGTCAGGGAAGGCGGTAAATATTTATCTTAAAGGGGAAAATACATAACAATGTTAAAGAATATTAACCCTAAAAAGCCTAATTGGGGTAATTAAAAATAGGGAAACGTAAAAGCAAAAAAAAAAGAAATATGTAAGTTAATAAGGATATAAAAGAATTATAGGAAAGAAAATTCTAAAAATTAAAATTAATATAGCAAAAGAAAAGGAATAGAGGAAATGGAAGTGATTTAGGGTAGACAAATAAGGCAAAATTATATTATGGAAATTTGAATCTGTTTTTGTGTCATCATTTAAAAGCTAATTCGTTCCTCTGATTCAATAGTTGGTTTTCATTGTATTTTATTATTTTAATTTTTTTCTTCTAAGCATAAGTTGCACCTACCTCTAAAACTGTTCAGAGTTTGTGCAGAACCTATAATTTTTCAGATTATGTGTGAATTCAAATTTCTGTCCTTTAATTCCTTAAATTTCTTGAAAGAGCTGTTTGGTGTCTAAGTTTAGGGTCTGAGAATGAATGCTTATGAGTGTGTGTGTGTGTGTGTATATATATATATATATATATATATATATATATATATATAATTATTTATTTAAAAATATGATTCCAACTCAGGTTTTTGGCATAAAGTCTCATGTTTCAAAACAAGAGCCGAAAATTTCAGAAATACGTTATTGAAAAAAAAATTTCTGTTCATCTTGAAGATGGAATATTTTATTTAACTCAATTTAATTCAAATAATTATATTGAAGTTTTCGGCCTTGTTTTGAAACATGAAACTTTTATGTCGCGAGTTGAATCATATTTTAAATAAATAATTATATTTATGCTCTACTTTTGTATTGAGTACTATTTTTTAAAATAATAACTAAAATACTAAGGAACTTTGGATTATTTACCTAACCAGTTTCCTTCCTATTTTCTATATATTTTCATATATATATATATATATATATATATATATATATACTTTCTATTTATACGTTATTTTTTTTCTTTATAATAAACAGTATTAAATACATTTACTGGCCTGAACGTCCAAGTAATTGAAGTAATTGAATAGAAAATATATGTCCTCTGGCAGCAACCGAACCTGATCCTATACAGAACTGTCATATGGCCAAATGTGCTATACCATTTAGCTACAGAGGAAGTGTTTGGTTAGCAAGGTCAAATTGCTGTTATTAAACTACAAATTTCCCATTATTTCTCTCAAACGCTTATATCTGCTCAAAGTGTATCTTAATGTAAACAAATGTCATCATATATTATAAAATGGACTAAGTTCAACAATTATTTTAATATATTTCTGTTTATACATTATTTTATAGATACAGATATTTAAGTAAATGCTCTGTTTATAATAAACAGTATTAACTGCATTTACTCAGTCTCGAGAGCAACTAAAGAATGTGATAGTTGCCTACCCAACGGGGTCACGTGATTGCTAGCCCGTAGACTTTACTGTTAACCACATGTATGTATATTGTAGAGAAATGAAATAAAATCAGGAAATATACATTTTTGTAATGAGAATGATAGATATAGAAAGGGATTTCAGGTAGTTGGTTCTTACTCGTCGGACAATGTAGATATGTGAATTTCATGTCTGGAAACTGCTCCCTAGTAGAGGGGGGTATAGCAACTCTACTTGCTGGTTAGAAAATGTACACGTCGCCATTGTGTATAAAATAGTTAAATTTAAAAGTCCCTTTTATGATGTTTCTTTCATCTCTGGACCCAAAAACATTTTTCCACCTGACACCGAAGACAAAAGAGAAGAAGCCAACTTTATTATGATGGAATCAAGATCTCTGCAGAACAAAGAAGGCTATACAACAGTTGCCTTATTTGGCACATTTTTCAGGACTTCCCAGTATGGGCAGGAATACACAACGAGGTTGCAACATGACATGGAAAAGTCCAGAGTGAATTTTTGGCTTAGGACTCAAAAAAGATAATAAGAAAAAAAAAGAAATAAATTGACTACACATAAAGACAGAAAAAAAAACAGCCTGTATGATGATATTACTGTGTTCTACTGCACACATACATCTTCAACAAACTGAAATAGGAAATAATGTTGGAAAAATGAAAAAACAGTATGCGAACAGGGTTTAGGGGACAGAAAAAAGAGTGGACGAACTGGGAAATGAAAGAAAGGGCAATGAACACCTACACTCACGCATGCACACTGGTTTGTCAATGTCAATTTTGATGAAACATTTTAGTGAGAGGGTGATTTTGTTTGTTTTGACTTTTTTACAAGTGTTTAGAACCATGTGCAAAAATTTGTTGGTGATTTTGATTGGCATGCGTTAATGTTTTCGTGTATATTCAAATGTTGCATGCCTGGCAGCCTATGTTTTTTTTTTTATTTTGTTGTGGTAAAAGCTATCCGCAAAAGTTTCACTTTTAAAAGAAAATTTTCTGAAGAAGGAAATTTGACCAGTAGATAAATTTTACTGACGCTTACCTTTGAGGAAGTTCGATGATGTGTCTTGTGGAGGCCTGAGTTTGCCTATGTAACGCAATGGAAAACGGTTTTAAAAAAGAAAAACTGACAGCATTTTGTGATAGGGCATTCACACTGTGATTTCGGTGTACTCTTGATGGGTTGAGGAGGCACGGTGGAGTAATGGATAGCGGCTTGGATTGAGGAATCGGAGAGCCGAGTTCGAATTCCAGTCGAATCCATTACATTCACTTACGTGCTAATACCCTTGGGAAAGGTGTGAATCCTCTTTCTTCTCCCTCCAGCTATGGGTAAATAGCAGGACAGCCTTGGATGGCAACTGGTCTAGGAGAAGGAAAAACTCTGAATTCAAAACCTGCTCTTAGAGGAGGGTGAATGGAGTCTCTGAGCCTTGGTTGGCAATCCATTTAGTGATGGTGTCACGATAAAAACACCCTTGATAGCCCTAGCGAAGCATCAAGAATTCAGCTATTTGACAAGATTATGAACTACACCAATCAAAGTATTAGTGACTTCAATCTCGGCTGAGACTGCAAGATGATGATGATGGGTTGAAAATATTTGTCACTATAGTTTTGTGTGCATTCAAATGTTTTATGTATAGAATTATTTTGTTAATGGTAATCAACTGACAAATCATTGTCTGTTTTTTTCATTTTTGTAACAGTGTGTGGAATTATTTTTATTTCAAGAGCCATATGTGTGTCCTTTTCCTTTCATTGGTTGAAGAATTACGTTGTTAAATTTTTTCTGGAAAAATTAATTCTTGTGGGAATAAGTAGATTCGGCCTGCAGAGTTTTGGGTTTCTGAATGTTTTTGTATATGTGTCCTGGGTAGGAAAAGGTCACACCCGGCTATGTTGATAAGGAAGCAATAGCGGGTAGAGAGGGAGCTTTGCACTATGAAGTATTAAGTATTGAATGAATATAACCACAAGATACCTACTAGGGTCAAAGAAGAGCCCTGATAACCAGTTATGGAATTCGTCAAGTGGCTTGTGGGATGCCAGGTTGCGGTAGTGGCTAAAGAAGAAAACCTTGTAACCACGGTAGAGCCAGTAATGGATTAGGTGGGGGGCACTGAGCAGGTGTGTATTTTTCCCCGTGCAGGAGCAGAAGGATTTAAGATTATGCAAGATGAGTTTTGGCACAGTGGGTCAATGATTATAGAAAATTATTGTTGGTAAATTTGTGAAGATTTGTGCAAGTAAATCTGGTAATAGGCAAATAACAAAGTAATTAAATGGTTATGGTTGAATAAATAAGGTGATAATGAACCGTGTTTGCTGTGTCACTGAGTGGGAAATAAGTGTGGACAAGGGTATATTTAAAGTGTAAAATTTAAAATTTAGGTGGCAAGGACGTGGCTCAGTTATGGAATTGGTTGATGCTTTGGCATTGGGATTTTTGGCATGTGTCATTTTTAGACCAGTATTTTTTCTGTGAATTGTATGTAAGTTTTGTGCAGTCTCGAGTGAAGTGGCACAGAATGATGTTCTCCCCAGGAATATTGAATTGCAGAGGTGGTGCCTGCTGACCTGGGTTAAGGGGGGGATTGGAGAAGTCTAAAATTCACTGTTGGAGTGACTTGTATACAGACTGGCATCTGAGGCATTTACATTGGCTCACAGAAGTTAAGAAATGGTTGTGAAGCGTAAAAAGACTGATCAGAATTTTGTTGTTTATGTTAACTCTTTTTCAGGAATTGTATGTGTGCATGTTGGATGGGTCATGTGACCGGGGCCGGATGAAGAAAAAAAATGTACGAAGCACGCCTTGCAGACACAAAAGATTAGAGGGGATTATAAAGTAATATAGTTAAAATTCATAAATTCATTTTTTTAATGATTAAGTAAGGAATGTTAAAGAATAGTATAGCAGACTAATATTTTTTTTAGAGAATTGTATTTCTACTCTGACTTTGAGGTCAGATACAGGAAAACAAAGAAAGTCGATTCTGAGTGGCTAAAACTGGCAGGACTGATAGATATAGAAAGAGATTTCAGGGAGTTTGTTATTACACATCGAACAATGTAGATGTGTGAATGTAGTGTCTAGAACCCCCCCCCCTTGTGGGGTGGGATAGCAACCCCACTGATTAGTTAGAAAATGTACACGTCGATATTGTGAATAGAACTAGATAAGTTTAAAATTCCTTTGTTGAAGTTTTTTTTGTTTTTTTTATCTCCATACTAAAGCTAATCAGCGATCACCGGCCATGACAGAGGGGGAGAAAGCAACGTCAATATGAGTGAATCGACGCAGTCGATCAAGAGAACTCCAGAAGTGGGGGTTATACAATAAATATACGACATAATTACTGCCGCGCAAAATGGAACACCAACTTAGCAGATGTTTTTGATTATTCAAGACGTGCAAAAGCACGTTACTGAATGCTTGATTCACCAACTGTATAAAAAACAGTGGAACGGGCATTTCAACTTCGCCACAAAATGAATGAAATGGTCACAGTGTCAAATTTCAGCATTTATGGAAACGGTCGCTGTTAGCTGCTTCCGAAATGTAACAAACACAGAAACCAAATTTTATAATGTGCTTTCAGCTCTGTCTGGAACTGGTAATGAAAATAGAGTTGCCTACTTTTTTAAAAACTATGATGACACAAAAGAGGCTGTGACCACAAGCGATGTGAAAACCAAACCAGATAACTTGCGTATTATAACAATATATTTATTATTGTATTTATACAATAATTGTGTCACATGGCTGAAGGAGAAGTTTCCTAGTTAATCACGATCACGACCCATTCATCCAATACAATTGATCCATTTACCACAAGAACTCATCCATCACCGTTCAATCCTCCATACACCACAATACCACATATTCACATCTCCTACAAAAATACCCCATTATATAAAATCTCAAAATGTTTAATTACAAAAATATATAAAAATTTAATGAATCATGAAATGGGGGGGGAATGAGCCCAGAAAGCTAACAGAAGATTGTAACAAAACAAACTAGAACAAAACATGTTATTAGAACGCGACCACCCCTCAAAATAATAAGAGTGGTCGCTGTATTCTGTCAACAGGCAGAATTAAGTAGCACACTCACTAATGGAGTGGGAAGGGTAAAAATAAAGAACGGAATGAGAAAATCAAAGGCTGACCAAGTCGAGAGGAAAAAGGGGACCAAAAACAAACTTGGAAGTTTGGGATTCTCGACATGGATCATAACAAGAGTGTACCCAATAATTCTTTAATTGCGTTCAAGCGATCTGGGAGAAAGAAAGAGAAGAAGAAAAAAAAGAAAAAAAAATAATACGAAAACCAGGTCATAGTCGAACACACACACACTCGATTGATACATAACAGATGTTGGAAATCGGTCAAACACCTGACCTACTTCCGTGTCCACGAAAAATGAAAGTTTGTTATCAATTTGGTTGAAGAAATAAAGTTTAGAGACAATGGAAAAAAAAATATGATAGGTAACAGGTGGGAAGTTTATCTAAGGATATGCAGGCAAACCATTAATACGAAAACCCAGACCATTCCAGAATTGAAAATAAAGCCACACAAGAATGATGTTGGCTGAAAATGTTTTTTTGAGATAATGAAAATTTTATTATCAGGCCTTTGGCCGCGAAAGAAAAAAAGTGAAGTATTTTTATTAGTTCACGAAAACGCCACCAGTCTGAGAAATCCCTTTCTTAGATCGTATCCAATTAGCGATAAACTGTTTGACAAATACCGCGTGTAAAAAGAAACCGAGCGTCATTTCGGTCATGTACGAAAAGGGCAATTTAAATTTTGTAGGTGTTTCTTCCCCCCAGAACAAAGCCACGGATTGTCCACGCCCGATTAAAGACGTCACGAAGGAAGGAGGAAAGATACCGACCAGAGCCTCATTGGCCGAAGGCTCATGATACATAATGACCAGGACCCCATTGGGAGAGCGGTCACGTGACATACGAAGGAGCGGGGAAGCGGGGTATAAAGGCACGGAAATTAACCAGAAATAAGAAGGTGGATACGTATTTAGAATTATCAAAAAAAACCCAGGCGGACAGACCCACCCCAGTTTTGACTGCATCAATCGAAATCAGTTGCAGCGCAGACGGCGAGAGAGTTGCGCCGCGGACGGCGAGGGAGTTTGAGCGCGGGCGGCGGGGCCCGGGACCGGGCAAAAACGAAGTGAAAGCCCGTTTGGCCTGGAGAAGTTGGAATCAGAGGCAAGCCGAAGAGAAGAAGTTAATTCGCGCACTGACGGCGGGATGAGTGACCAATAATTCAGACTCTGAAGAGAGAAGAGTTTGCGCCGCGGACGGCGAGAGAGATCAGCCGTGAACGACCAGCAGAGATCAGCTGAACGACAGGCAGAGTTTAGTTGCAGCCACGGACGGCGAGAGAGATCAGCCGTGAACGACAGGCAGAGTTCAGTTGCAGCCACGGAAAGAGATCAGCCGTGAACGACAGGTAGAGATCAGCGCCCAGTGTTGGAAATGCAAATTTCTAGAGAGCAGGCAACTCTGAAGCCTTAAAGTTGCTTGGTAGAAGCGTGGTGCCACAGTCCACAGAACGGGTCGGGAGGTAGGAATAATCTTGTGTAACGAGCAATTAGATATAAAATGTTGTTACCTTTTTCTTCAATATTTTTTGACCTTGTGAGTTTTATTTTTCTTGTGTGTTATCACCCCGTTGGACTCAGCTTGCATACGGCCCAATCCCTGTTTGATCCCGTCTGTCTAAGATCTAATCACAACGTGGGTAGGCAGACCGGAGATCAGTGTTGTTACCCTGGTAACCAGGCGTTTCGGGTTGGGAACGACGAGGCTGGTATTCATCTAACCAAAGGGTTAGAACGTCACACTTGGAGCAGCGAGGAGCGAACAGCTGGCGTCGCGAACGGGATCGAACGACACAGTCGACGCTGCGACCAGGGGGGGACGACGTCACAAAGCGCTTTCTATCAATTCTGATCTTAACCGTCGGCTGATGCTCAAAGATTCTGACCAGAGCTTGATGAGAATAGCGTTCGTATCGCAAGGTTCCCTCCATCCGTGTTGTCCATACCATCATTCGAGCTACGGCTAGCAGCGTCAGAAACACCATTCTTCCCAGAATACGGGAGCGACACATTATCACACACGTATGCGAGATCGATGGGCACGAGAACATCGGAAGCGATACGAGCCGTCAACTCGCCGGCATAGTCCCAGAAATGGCGCACCTGAGAACAATAGAAGAAGGTGTGTGTAAAACCGTTTCTTCTAATCCAAGCTCACACCAATGTCAGTCTGGTAAATCCGCCCAGCCCCATCTAAAGATCCTGTCACTGAAAGCTAGCACGTTCCGAATCAATCGCCAAGTAAGCGAAAACTCAGGTTGGTGAGATAATTCGTCGCTGGCGCCCAAGACCAGAAAGAGCGCAACTCGGCCAACGAAAGCCACAGCGAGGATCTTTCGCGACCCCCTCCACTAATACACGATACAAGACCTTTCAAGGCTGTGAAAGGTCACTGGATCGACTAAAGACCCTTAAGGCCGCTCGACAATTTCTACAGTTTCCCGGACCTACGGTGGCGTTTAGCCCAAGAAATGAGAGGAGTGATAGTAAGGCTAGGGAAGGTGTCCCTAACACTCCCGCGGCGTAGGAAAGCCAACATAGAGGCGTGTCGATGACTCACCAAGTGTGGTAATCCTAGCCCACCATGACACATGATGGACACAAGCTTCTTTACGGACCTTTTGCTTGTGCCTATCCTACAAGAGGGTTTACAACAAGTGGTCGATCGCCTACCTATGGTCCTTGCAAAGAGAAAGTACAGACAAGTGGTAAAGGATGAGAGGAAAGACGTAAGTGGCACACGCCTCAGCTCTATCATTCAAGGGCAACAACTCCTTCGTAGCTAAGTCCCGACCGACGCTCCGAACTGTACTTCCGACCAATTTTTCTCTAGCTGGAGATCGGGTCCAAACCAAACTCCAAGAATGTGGACAGGACCGTCCTTCCAACAAAAGGGCCCAGGGAGAACGATCCTCTTCCAGGAACATAACCGCATGCCGGAAGACTTGTTGCGGTTAATCTTGGCCCCCGTGAACTTGTTCGTATCGTTAAAGCGCCTTCTGTATCACCTCAATGTCGGTGCGACATGACACGAAAATGGATACGTCATCAGCGTACGTGGAAACCTTGGCTCGAGCTCGACCAAGGAAAGCGATTCCACGTAGAGCCGGACTGCTCGTTCTGTTTCTCAGCCGGCAAAGGAGGGGCTCCAACGCCAAAGCGTAAAGTAGGGGCGACAGTGGGCAACTCTGACGAAGCGATTGAGACAGCGCAAAAGCGCGCGACCGCTTTCCGTTCACCTGTACCACAGCACAGAGGGAGTGATACAGGAGGCTAATCCACTTACAGAAGTCGGGTTCGAATCCGGTGGCCTGCAGGACAGCAGCCAGGTACCGATGATCGACCCTATCAAATGCCTTGGACTGATCCAAATTGATCAGCGCGGTTTGCTCGTCGATTTTACACTCTCTAGTATCGTACAGATCAGATGCATGTTGCTCTTAATTGTTCGGCCACTCACAGCTTGGTAACTGACTGCAAACGCTCCGCCAGGATCTTGGCCAAAATCTTTAACTCTGTGTTTAGTAGAGTTATGAGCCTGTAATCATCTAATTCCCGCTTCCCATCTTTGCCCTTTTTCAACAGTATGCTCACACCCCTGGTGATCCGAGTGGGGATGGACCCCTGCTGAAACCAGTTGCTGAACACGACTGTCAAAATCGACACAAAGATGTACGACAGCCTCGAGTACACTTCATAGGATAAACCGTCAAGTTCCGGAGACTTATCACTGCCGACACCTCTTCAATGCCAAGTAGATTTGCCCTCCGCTAGCTAGCTGCTTCAGTTGGCGAAAGCCGAGGAAAGTCAGCCAAATAGCTGCGAAACTCATAGCCATTGAGACCAGGCTCCTTGGTAAACCGGCTCTCGAAATGCCGCCGAAACGCCTCAGTCGACCCCAGAGTATGCATCTCCGGGGTTTTAACCTCACGAATGTATCGATCGAAACCTCGACGGATCTCTTCCTTGCGCAATTGTGTGCCCATGTTCACGGTTTCGTTAGACATCTTGTTTAACCTATGTCTAACTACCTGATGCTTGTAACGCTTGCTAGTCGAACACTCAAGAACCTGCCTAGCTAAAACTATTTCTAGGAAAATCTCCATCCTACTCTCGGGACAGACTATCCTTGAGAGCCTTCACATTATTAGCCTTATCCAGTGCGAGCCGATGGATATATTCGGTGGTGAAGGACCTAATCCTATCCTTAAGCCCCTCTCACCACCTATTTTCAATAACCACAACACTAGTTCCGGCAGCACTAGTCTAATTAGCTGTTGTTGGAAGTCTCGTCTGTCCAATAAACACAGATTGAACTTCCAGTGTCCAGTCATTCTAGGCCTAGCATCTAACGTTCTCCGGGCACAGACGAGTCTATGGTCCGAATAGATTAACCAGTGGAGCGTAGTACAGTCTATCAAGTCTGTATCGGCCCTTCTCACTAACATTATATCCAGGTAGCTGGCTACCCGGGTAGACAGCCAGTTACATGCCCACGTCCACATCACCCGATCAGGGTGATCGACCCGATATCTATCGACGAGACCAAACTCGCCAATCAGATTAACCAGGTTACGATCACCCAATGCCCTCCCGCTAGTTCTCTGCTCCCTGTTGTGGACATGAAAGCGAGACTAACTTTAGCTCTCGATATAAGAGGGTTCGTTTGTGTCTGGCGTGCAGGGCAGTAATTAATCCGAAGAGAAACACCGCCATTACGGTGAGTCGGACTTATGGAAAACGCGATCTCGGAGCTGCGAGGATTGGCGAGACGTGAACTGGGCTGGAAGTAGAGGGGTTGGCGTTCGCGGCAAGAAATGTGACGACGAGAGACCACTCGGGAGTTTTTTGTGTGTAGCGAACTACGAGGCGGTGTTTGAATAATTGAGTGGAAAGATCAGTGGAATTTTGTAGCTAAACTGTCGTGAAGCTAAGGAGTTTTGTTTCTTCCCGAAGTAGGCGGTGCCAGGCCAACCTGTTCCCTTCCTATTGTTTGGACCTAATTTTATCTACACCTGTCTATGTTGAGGTTCAGGATAGCATTCCAGTCCCCCAATAAGACTAAGCGTGACAAATCCACTAGAAACAGTCCTACCTGCCGAAAAAACAAGACATGTCCTATAAAATAAAATGAATTCTACTAAGATTTATAAAAGTCTTAGAAAAATAATATTCTTTCACTTTTGATGACATTTATGTCGAAAATAATTTATTTTTAAACAAAAACAATTTGTTTGGAGTCCATTTCATGCTTCGTATGTTTTTTTTTTTTTTTTGTCTTTTTTTTTAACAATTTTACACTTTCTTTGTGATGACAATAACAATCTCGGCGTGCTGCATGGGTGACAGGAAAAAATAACCTTTGGCCTTGACGAAAAATCTCATGGGATAGGGTGCATAAATAAAAACGTTTTTTTAAACTTTAGCTAAGCATTAGCAGTAAAGCCTGGCGTTGCCCGGGAGTAAACTTCCTCTGAATGGATGGTCATAACCGCCATACTCATTTTGTACACGCATTTATGGCTGAAGTCTAGTAGAACTAATGGCCGCCCACGTAAAAAAAACGTAATGTACACAAGTTGACGGTATTCATCAGCACAACGGAAGAAAAGATTGTAAGGCTTAAAAAAAGAAGCAATGGACAGCCATGGTAGCATCAGCCGTTTGCCATTCCTAAGACACCTCCAATTAAAAGTTGTCAAGTTCAATACTTAGGAAGTTTTTGGTGAGTTGTGGCAGATTGCTTTGTATTCCGATGGGATGGTTTTATTATCCCTGAGTGCAAGACATTACATGAAGCCCCCTGTCAGTTGCAACGTAGTAAGACGCAATAGCGTGAAACGTAGACGCATCTTTTGCCCAAAAGACGGCGCTGCCACTACCGCAAACAGAACCACATAACAGAAGTATGGGAAGGTGTCGGGGCGAGTACTTGTAAGTGGTACAAATTTTTTGTAGTTTTTAATAGCCAGTTGAGGCGAGCATGACGCGTATATAGCGTTACCTAAAGCAGCCCTTATGGTAAGGGGAGAAACACACAAATTGTATACGGCAGAGAATGCATATTATAACTATGCATGCTACTATTCTTTTATTATCCCACTTCTTTTTGCTGAGGCCTGAAGTGCGTGAACGCACTCGACTTCTCTGACAAACGAATCCATCTTCCTACGTATTGGTTTTGTGTTGCAAGTGAATATGGTTACGTGGTTGACATGTAAGTGCGAATGCTGCTATGGTGGGATTTAAGTGATAAGGGAGCATCTGGTGAGCAAGACAACCTTTAATGAAATGTCTTAGTAATGACAAGTGGATACTACGACGACCTTTAAATAAACCGGTTTCAAAAATGAAGGAACCTCCGATGCAGCTGACATAAAGATGTGTACGTTGTGTTTAAACGTGACCGACCATGGGCTATAGGACTTGTTTGTTGGAGAGTAAACGTAAACGTTATCCTTACTCCCGACTCGGGAGCAGCCTACGTAAAACTGTCCATGGGCGAAACACTGTTCACCTAAATGCAGACCCGCGACGCTGGGCGTGTTCTTGCGATTTGGCCATTGTTGTTGAGCCGTGATCGCCGTACCCCAGTGCTTTTTGAAGCTCTGACAGAATTCTGGCTTAAAAATGGTGGTAGGAAGTGGCATGAAATGTGTTAGTGATTGCTCATTGGATTCAATCCTATGCTTTAGTAGACTAAATGGGCTACAAACACCTAAAAAGCAGCAGTTTCACCTTGTTTTTACTGATTTTTCTGGTAAAATTTGACATGTAGCTCTGTAAATCCCTTTTAAAATGGCCTTGACGTTTACTTTAGTGTGCAAATGCAGAAAACATGGAAAGTAATGCATGCCTGCACTGAAGCATTAAAAGATCCTTTTTAAAAACCATGGTATGAGTGTTAAATCCTGAAATAAAAGTAGGCTACCTGAAACATCTAGCCCATTTGGGATGCTTGATGCGTACACACGTGACACCCTCCCCTCCCCGTTCTCGCATGACCCCGGAGCGTGAATGGGCCAATCAGCAGCAAATATTGTGCATCGCGCGAGCCACGCGTGGCTAATAACACTAATCCGATTGGCTTTTGGAGCGCAAAATTCGGCTGCGACAGAAATCCTTCATTGTGATGACTTTTGCATCCGAAACTAAAATATGGCCATTCTTGTCCTTTCTTATTCCCATATAAGCACTTAAATTTGACATTTTTCTAATTATGCTACCGCTATTAATTCTGACATGAAAAGTGCTCATATCTGTTTGTGTGCAGTGAACGCACATAATTACACCCGCGTGCGTCCGATCAAAAAAGAAAAATCGATAATATTGATTTAAATATTGACTTAAATTTTTGGCGCCGTCAAAACCTCCGCAGGACCATTAGCAGTAACAGTGTCAAATTTGGTTGAAATCGGTTGAAAAATGTAGGAGATCCGATCAAACAGAAACGAACACACACACACACACACACACACACACACACATTCTGCCTTTTATTATAAATTTTTATTTACTAAATTCTGTTTGCGTTGATTAATTCTTAAATTTACTGATTTTCTTTGAAACAATCTCTTGTGCAAATTGGATTCTTAAAAGGTTTTTAATTTTTTTTTTTTTTTTTTTTGCTTTTCGTCAATAAAAATTTTTTTATAAAAATCAGAATGACTTTGCGATACGATCTTCTGGCACATTGTGTGCACCCAGACTATTTTTGAACAAGGAACAAATACTTCACTTACACCGGTTTCTACTTTTCCTTTGTTCTGTTCGCTGCTTGTGTTCAGAAAATCCCTGCGTTCTGTTATCAAACAGTTGATCTTTTTTAATTGCAGTTTCTTTAAAAATAGGAAGTTTTATTAATTACAAAATATTGTCGAGCTTGAGAAAGAAATATTAAGTCCAACAACTTAATCCTGTTTTTGTATAAAAAGTTACGCCTTGAAAAAAAGGTAAGTTACCGACTTCATAAAAGCCCCCCAAAACTTATTTTGCATAATTTAAATGCCTTCTTTGAATTTATATTTCCGTTTCATTAGAAAGACAAAAGCCTATATCTACTGTGAATTAAAAGAAAAACTAATTTTCTCAAGTAAATAAATTTTTCAAGCTTTTTTAAAACATTGGCGCCTTTTCCAGTCATTAATTTATCACTGATAATTTTATCAGATAATTTTAAAAACGAGTTACCACGCCGAATAAAACAGTATAGCATGATAAAAAAAATGTCCCAAACTTAATAAAAAAAAAAAAACTTTTTTCGTAAAAATGTTTATTTTTAAGAGGATTGATCAAAATATTTTTTGAGTATTTTTATTACGTTTTTTAATCCTGAGTAGCACATTCGCAATTTTGATTAAAAATTGTCAGCAAACGATTAATATAGGAAATACTATCTTTTTTTTTTTGTTTTTTTGGGGGTTTTTTGTTGTTTTTTTTTAAAAAACAGAGGTAAAAAAAACATAAGTTGAAACTTTCAGGACTTGTATAAAAATTTTTACCATTTTACAAACTTTATTTTTTTTTTTCGAAATGTTTTTTTAATGTTTCTTTTTTTCTGTTGGACTTATTAGTTAAAATTTTTAAAAAAAAATTTTATTTTAATAAAACTTTCAGGACTTGTATAAAAATTTTTTTTTTTTTATTTTAGAAAATTTTTTTTTAGTAGAAATCTTTTTGTTTTTTGTTTCTTTTTTTACATCTGTTGCCGTACCCACCATTATTAGTAATGAAATTTCCAGAAATTAAATTTTGTCTGTCTTATCAGTTAATATCTCCTTGAATGTGTAATTATTTTTTCTTTTGTTGTTTTCACACAGGAACTCATTTACGGAAAATCTGCCGTGAAACGTAAAATTAAAGTCGAAGACATTATTTAATTAGAAAATCTTTTAATTACTTTTAAGGACACTATCGTCTAAAAAAAATTAGATGAATAATGAATTTTTACAAAATTTGTTTGCATTTTTAAAAATATTTTAAGTAGAATAACCTATTAAGATCTGTCTATATCTCAGAGATGAGGCATTGTGATTATTTACATTATTTTCATTATTCAGACTTCATTTTCATTGTCATACTCACGAAGTTTCGGCCGTTGTACTCGCTGGCCTTCTTCAGGTGATTGGAATTTCGAACCAAATGCTTTATTTTATCGGCCAGGGGAGATTGTTCTAGTTCCACGTATCATGCCTCTTCGGGGGTCTCAGTTACCTCCCCCCTAACTCAACTCTCCAAGTTTTCTTCACCACTGCCTTAGCTAAGTATTGAACTCATAACTCTTTGGTTCTAGCCACTTTAGCTAACCAATGTCTGGGCCATGTGTCCTTGAGGACATCTGTGTACGAATTTTTAGGATTGATAAACTTAATGTCTCAGCAAAAGACTTTTTTAACAGCACTGATATTGCAATTTTTTCTGTTATTATTGCATTTTTTTACCAAAGCTCATATTACAATTTTGTTCATATTATTGCTTTTCTCTAGCACTCCTCATTACTGATTCCCATATTGTATTCATTTCTATGCTTGCCCAGCTCTGCAGATTTTTGTGGCCTAGCATATATGCTGATTCCTTAAGTTTTCATATTTTCCAGTGATGTACTCTATTATTTCAACCACATAACACAGAGTGCGGTGACCTCCTTTTACAATGTTCTGGCAATTTTACCTTAAGAGTGCAGCCTCTTTCTCCTTTATATTTCTTACTACAGCTGCACAGGTTGGCGTACATATGGTCTTTAGCTATCTTCTCCTCTATAGGGGATCCTACTCAGAAGAGGAAGTGTTTAACCACTTTTGAAGGTTGTCCTTATGTTATATGGACTTCAGATCATTTCTATTTCCTTCGATAATTCCTTCACATAGAGTAGGCAGACCAAAGCTGTTTTTTGAGTGTTGTTATCCACTTGTATCCTTCTATCCCAGTTTGTTAGAGCTGCTACTTTGTATACACATTACATTGTAGGGTCCTGCTTATACTGAATATTTCTTGATCATGTTTCTGGGTTGCCAGTTACGACTTTTCCTCAATGTTGTAAGTAGCAGATGATCTTTTTCTTTATGCTGTATGGGTAGCAGGAATCAAAGTTATGGCATTGCCTAGTGAAAACTGGCTTGCAGGATAAGGATGTCTTAAATCGATGCTGTGTTCGAGATATTAGTACATCCATGAATGCGAGCTGTCGTTTTCTCACTCTCTTGTGGACTCTATCAGTGATCTTATTGAGTTCACATGGTCTAGTAGTAGCTGGACCTCTTCCTGGTGTTGCCTCAGTATGAAGGTGTCATCTACATATCTTATCCATAGGGTTGGTTTTAGTGATGTGGATTCTAATGCCATTTCCTCCAAGTATTCCACATATATGTTTGCTATTGCTGGTGATAATAGTGAGCCCATTGCTAAGTCTTCATCCTATCGATATATGTCTGATCCCATTCCACAGTCTGTTGTTTGTGTACAGAAAGCGTCTCCCTCAGGTTATTTATTGGTATACTTGTCTGTTTTCCTAGGGAGGAGTCTGAGACTAGTCTGCCCTTGACTACTAATAGTGCCTCCTCTCTGGGTACCTTGGTGAACAGACTCACCATGTCCAGGCTCATCATCTGGTTGGAACGGATGGGAACATCTTTGATTATTTCCACAAAGTAGTCTTTTACTATTCATTGATCGATTATATCTACAAGGTAGTGACTCAGAGTGTGACACACAGGGCCATGACATGTAACAATCAGCTTAAACAGAATACCATCTTTGTGAATTTTGGGGAGGCTTGATTAGGATCTGCAATAGTTTGCATTCTGTTTTCTTTATTTTACTGTAGCTAGCATTTGTAATGAGGTCTAGTTTTCCTGTATATTCTGATTTGTCCATCGCTATAGTCGCATTAGCTTTGGCAGCTGGTAGTATATGTGATAAAATTTGCATATAGCTATGTAACTTCAGCAGTACCAGAGTCAGTGATTGAACTGATGGATCTTTTAGCTTGGCTTTATAACTCTTACCTTGTAAGAAAGAAGATAACAGCATGCCCATCCAAATAATAAAGCATATAATATGATAATTCAGGAATGTTTATTTAAAACAAAAACACGTACATCTGTATGTGGCACAAGGCCTCTTTTTGTCCTATTCCTAGCTAATTAAATTCATGCTCCATCCACTCTGACAAATGACTCAATCACAACAGGAACTCATCTCTCTCCATTTAATCTGAGGATGAAACAACACATGAATCTTGACAATGACCATCACAAAAGAAATAGCCAGGAGGAGGATGAAGATGGCAGTCTGTCATGCTAACTGGAATCTGTTTTGGTGTGCCCTGAGGAGATTAAATCAGGATATCAAGATTAACCTGATTCACGCAAAGCGGGCTCAGAACTCACACCCAACATTTGCTGAAATCAGTCAGTATCTATCAGATGATACCCTAAGACTCCAATCAGATCCAGATGAGAAAAATGTTCAGTTAGCAAAATTTCCTCCATTCTTGTCACCCACATCACCATTATTGCCACCAGCTTGAGAAACAGACTTTTTCACTCTGGACCACAGGGAAATACATTTTTATGCACATGTGTGAAATTGGTGGACGCATGATTTTCAGGATCAGTATGAGCTGTCGACTCACTGACATACACCCCCAAAACAGGTGCACCAGCGAACAATTGACGTGCTTCCTAGTCACAATCACATTGGTGGTAATCAGACAAACCCTGGCTCAATGAACTCCAGGAAGACCAATTCCACATATGGCCAAACTACACACCCTATCCTTCAACTTCCTCAGGTGGATTTCCTTCACTAGAGCATATAGTAGGTGTGACAGTGGCAGTCCTGAGAAACTGATGTTGAAACCTCAAAAGCACCCAACCACTTTCTGTTCACCTGTACCACTTCACTGTGAGTTAGGAGATACAGCAGGCTACTCCATTTTCAGAATTAAGTTTGAATATGGCATCCTGTAGGACAGCCAGCAGGTACTGATGGTCAACCCTGTTGAATGCCTTGAACTGATCCAAATTTGTCAGTGTGTTCTTTTTGTTTTCTGCACCATCTGCAATAGTGTGGATCAGATGCAGGTTGCTCTGCATTGATCGGCCCTTCCCAACACAAGTCTTTTCCAGTCTCAACAGAATCACAATAATTGATTGCAAATGCACCTGTTAACACCTTGGTCCAAGTCTTTAATTCCATGTTCACCAGTGTTATGGATCTGTTGTCATCTAATTCTCTCCCACTATGCTTTTCCTGCTTTAACAGTACCATAGATCCAGGACAGATCCCTGGCAGAACCACTAGTTGTTGAACACCATTGTCAGGATAGGAACAAACATGTACAAAAGCCTCGAGTACAATTTGTGGGGCAGACCATCAAGTTCTGGAGGCCTTCCTCTGCCAACCCATTGCAGTGCCTTGTAGACTTTGCCCTCTATGATCGCACCTTCACAGCAAACTGGCTCAGTAAACAAGAGTTGAGGAAAGCCAGCTAAATAACTGTGAAACTCTTGCTCTCACTGATTAGGCTTCTTGATAAACTGGTTTTGAAAATGCTGCAGAAACACATCACGCATTTCATTGGTCACCCGCAGAATACACCCATCTTGAGTGTGAGCCTGACGAATGTAACAATTGAAAGCTTCTTGCACAATTTTATGCCAATATTCACCATTTCAGTCGACATTTTCATTAACCTTACTGTATCTACCTGGCTGTGAAAGCACTCACTAGCTGAATGCTTCATAGCATTCCTAGCTTACTCTATCTGTGGGGGATCCCCCACCCAGCCACCACTCGGGTCAGACAGTCCTTAATATTTTCACCTACTTAACCTTATCTGTTGTGTCATTGTATATATTCTGCTATGAAAGTCCTCATGCTAGCCTTAACATTATCCCAACTACCACCCTACTAATTCCTGATGCACTAATCTAGTCAGCTGTAGCCGGAAATCCTCCTGTCCAGCAAGAACATGTTGAACTTCGAAGGTACAGTCATTCTATACCAATCCAGGTACAATCCAGGTACAAATGTGTTTCTGGTCTGAATAGCATACCCAATGGAATATGGCACAATCTAGTAAATCTACACTCTGTAACAAATTATTAATGAGGTGACAATTTTCAGTTTTGTCCAAAAACTACATGTTGGAATTTAACATAATTTTCACAGAATGACGCCAACAGTTAAATGCATGTGCTGTATAAAAACTTCAAGTTTCTGCATAAGTGTAAACAAGCTGCAGACATTTACATGAGTAACACGATATTTCAGTGTTCCAAATTATTAATGAGTAACTTAATAATCATGCAATTATGGTTCACAATTGTGACTTAACCATTTCTGGGAAGTCTGTTATAACATCTGAACTTGAGAAAAGGTAAAACAACATTAGAAATATCGAAAATGATTGGAAGATATCAGCAAACTGTGAAAAGGTTTGTTGCAGCTCGTACAAAGGCACGTAAAAGGGCTTATAAGGGTCACTCGAGGGTGGCTTCCCCAACATTCTCTTTTACAAATTAAACATAAAGCTGTAAAGAACTCAGGCTTGACCAGCAGAGAACTTTTCAGGTGCAATGGAGAAACGACTCAGAACTACTCAATGTCTTCTTCTCAAAAAGGCGGTGACAATGCCTCCATGACAAAAAGACATACAAAACTATCTGAAATGGGCAGATGATAATATGAAGGTTGACTTCTTGAAGGTTTTGTTCATGGATGAATCTTGTGCTACCACTGATGACCCTGACAGTTGGAAAAAAGGTTAGGTCGTAAACAGACAACATCATCATCAATGTTCGAGACACCAACAAGGAGGAGGGGGTATCATGATTTGGGCTGGTATTATTGGAGGTATCATGGTTGCTCTGTAGAAAGTGCCTGACAGTATTAAGATGACAACAAATGTTTATATAGCCTTCCTGAGAGAACACCTTGAACCTTGGTTTAAAAAGCAAAGGATCATGTTCAGGAGAACAATCATATTTAGGCAAGATAATGCTCCCTCATAGGCAGTGCATAAAACTACAGAATACCTGCAATAATTAGGTTTCTGTGGACCTCGGAAAATGAAATGTCCAGCCAATTCTCCATACGTAAAGCCAAATGAAAACTTGTGGAGCATTCTGAAGCAGAGAATCTGAAGCTGAGAATGGACATCAATTTAAAAACAAGGAGTTGTTGTGGCAGGCAATAGTGGATGTATCACGTGGAACTATGTAAGTGGAGATCCAGCAATTGACACGTTTCATAGACCAGCACCTTATCCATGTCATTTCAAGAAGAGAATCACATATCTCTTATTAACCAGCTCCGCTATTATTTTTAAACTCTGTGTATTTGCTGATAGTTATTTATCTAATGTTGGTTAGTGAATAAGAACTTAAGAGTTATTGAATTAGCATACACTATTCACACATTTTTCACAAAATTAAATATAAGAAGTAGTGATTTTCTACTTTTCATTCATAAATGGAACATCCATTTTAGTGATACTCATCAGTTTGAGCTTGTCCACAAAGAAACTATTCATTTTTTTTCATTATCATGAAACATATTCTGGCCTGATTCTTTCTAATGAATAATAAATTTTTATGAGAATTGTTAATTTTTAAAGTCTTAATTAGAATAATTTATAAACTGTTAAAACTCTGTATTAAATTGTAGAGGTCAAGTGTTATTAAATTAAAACTATTTAACATAAATGGAATAGTTCATTACAATTCAATGATCCTCAGTATTAAATAAAGACTTATGAATTTGTATCCTCTGTCTATTTGTCCATATTTGACAAATTTATTAAGATAACAAAATTCTCTTCATTACAAATATTGCAAAAATAAAATATACTTTTCTTAAACTTTGAGAAAAATGAGCTATTTTCAAGTTTAATTAATCTGAATTGAAACAAATATTACTTATTAAAATATAGCAGAAATGTATTTTTTACATGGAGGGTTTCTTGTGTAATTTAGTGACAGTTTCATGTTTAAAAAAGGAGGGGGACTGAACTAAATAAAATGACTTGATGAATACAACATGAATGCCTCATTTATGTAGGTTTTGTTTTTCTTGTAACTGACCAGTCTAGGGAATGCAAATACGGTATAGATTCTTTAATTACTTTAGATTACAGGAGAAAGTCTTTCAAAGATATAATGTTGTTAATATTTCATATATTTACCTGTAAGCTACAATGAAAATTTTATTGATCATGTGACATAAAAAGCTAAAAAAAGATGGTCATGTATTCATCTCAGAATGGTCATTTCTCTTTCTAATCTTAAAAAATATTACAAGGGGTTGAAATTTAGTGAAAAATAAATTATGAGCAAAATAAGCAGGCATAAATGTTTTGAAAGATGATCTGTTATATATTAATCATAATAATCCAGTGCACACATGACCGAACATGATTAACAGTTACTTGCACTTTCTACACAGTTTTCAGGCTTTTGGTTTCACCCCTAGTTTAGTGATATGGGCATTTATACATGTTTGCCTAAGCCAGGATGTTATGATGAGCGGAGCTGGTGAACACATACAACAGACTCATCAGCTAAAAGCACTGAAGGTGTGGAAAAGTGCCAAAAATCAACACTGTTTGAGGCAACAAACCTCCAAAACACCAGAATATATTTTCCACTGTACCAAAAATGTTGATGCTTATATTGGACCATGATAAAAGAATATTCAGTATGAAAATATTTTTATGATTTTAAAATGATCATGTATGTATATTTTACTGCTTTTCCATAAGAACTTTGTTATTAAATATAATTTCATCTAAATTTGATTCTTGTACAAGTTGGCCACCAATGAATGTTGTGAAATGATGAAGCTAACATTTGAGTTTAATTATATATGGATAAGGCTTCAGTTGATGTGAATATTAATCAATGTGCAAATAAAAAGAGAATGTGAAAAACCTAAACTGACTCATATAGAAAGGTGTTGAAATTTAGTGAAAAAGAAATAAGAAAAATGGACATGCATAAATATTTAAAAAAATGATCTGTTATATATAATTATTATTTATAATAATCCAGTGTACACATGAGCAAACATGATTAACAGTTACTTGTACTTTCTACACAGTCTTCAGGCCTTTGATTTCATGGACATTTATACCTGATTAGCTAACTCAAAATGTTATAACAATCAGAGCTGGTGAATACATACAATAGACTCATCAATAAATATGGCCACAGATCAAACGGACAAAAAATCACTGTAAGGCAACAAACTTGCAAAGCACCAGAATATATTTACCACTGTACCAAAAGTGTGCTCAATATTGATGGTCATGTTGGACCACAACAAAGGAATAATCAATATTTATATGATTTTGAAAACAGCATCTGTTATATTTGAATGCTATTCCATCAGAAAATTGGTAAACATAATTTCATCTTAAGTTTGTTGTACAAAATGGCCGCCAGTGAATGTTGTGAAGCATGTAAGGTAACATTTGAGTTTAATTATATATGGATAATGTTTCAGTTGTCATGAATATTAATCAGTGTGCAAATAAAAAAAAAGAGAATGTTAAAAACCTAAACTGACACATTTTCTGATGGAATGCTTTTAACGATGTATATGTGAAAAAGTTTAAAATATAAATTTCTCATTAAAAGTGTTTCTGGTCAAGGTTGATTACATTGTATTGCCTGTCATTGTTTTCCTTATGGGAGGTTTGGTGTATGGCAAAAGCCTTTGAGGGGAATTGTCAGTTGTTGGGAATTCTTTAAGGAGCACACAGTCTCTCAGTTTACAATACTTGCTCAACCTTTGATTCATCTCTGATATTCTGTTTTCTGGTTTACGATAGGCATTTTTAAAAAGTAAGGGAAATCTTATAAATTCAAATTCAGTCCAAGGTGATAGAGTAGACATAACATGAACAATGTTTAAGTGATACAAGATATCCACTGAGCATGGAAAATGGAATGAGAATAATCTATGTTACGAAATACAAGAGACGACTGGAAAAGGATTGAGAGTACACTGGCTAAAACATGGCAAGTTTAGAAACCAAGATGGATTTGTGAAATACAGTATAGATTATGTCATTAACATTGAATGTTTCATGAAATATATAAACTTATTGGTTTTCTAACAAAAGTTATAATTTTTCTGGTCTTAAGAGCAACCTAACTTCTGTTAGAAAAGTAATTCAGTTCTATAATAAATTCATAATTTCATATGAGCATTTAAATTTGCTGTCATAGTTGCAATATTAATGAAAATCATTTCACTGATTTTTTTCTCTGTAAATTCTGATAACATTTTCATAAAGATATTGGAGGGATATCCAGAGGCTTTCCTTCTCCATATATAAGAGTGTATCTTCATTAATTTGCATTTTATTCATGCTAATATTTCATCATTCCTCTCAGCTAGTCTGTGATATGGAGCCCTTGTTTTCATCTTGCATCAGAAGTTTAGCATGCAGACCTGACATTCTCCATCTGCCATGTGTGTGAGACTACCCACGTCGTCTCTGCAACTGTTGTTTGTTTGACCAACTCTCTAACATTCTTATTCTTTTGCCCACAGGTGGGCATAATGTCCTTCTCCTCTGCACACTAACCCTAAATCAACCACAGAACCTGATGGTCAGTTGTGAAATTTCAGTGTAGCTTCTATTTGGCATAATACCATATATAGTCTTGAATGCAAAGTAATGCTTTTCTTAATCTGGAACTCAGCTTGCCAATTTTCTTTATTTTTTATTTTTGATTTCCAACACATGTGTCTACCATTATATGATTTAATGATATTCTAGTGGAAAATTTGCTCTACTTTTATATGCTAGCCAGAATAAAATATATCCTGTTGAATTATGCAACTGATTTCAGTAAAAATCAACATAGACTATAATGCTGCATTTTTTTTTGTATTTATTAGAGCAGATTTAAGAAAATACCAGAAAATCCATTTTTATAAGCATATTTCATAACACTTTATAGTGTGTGTTTTTTTTTTTGTTTTTTTTGCAACAGTACTCAGTCAATATATTTTTCTTTTCAGTTTGCATCCTTGAGAGTACATGAAAGTGATGGTGAATGTTCCTGAGAAAAAAAAAAAAATTTTTAAACTATGAGTTTCAACGATGCATAAAGGATAAAACATTTCCTCTGAGATCTGTGGTGTTACGTTTTCCTCCGATTCAAATCTCAAAAGAAACATGAAAACTCAAAGTGGTGATAAACGTTTCCACTGTGAAATCTGTGGATTTAAATTTTCATATAATGTAAATCTCAAAAGGCACATGTTAACACACACTGGAGAGAAACCATTCCACTGTGAAATCTGTGGATCAAATTTTTCCCAGGATGGAAATCTCAAAAAGCACATGTTAACACACACTGGAGAGAAACCATTCCAGTGTAAAATCTGTGGATACAAATGTTCTCAAAATGCACATCTCAAAACCCACATGTTAACACACACTGGAGAGAAACCATACCAATGTGAAATCTGTAGATTTAAGACTTCCCAAAATTCATCACTAAAAAGTCACATGTTAACACACACTGGAGAGAAACAATTTCACTGTCAAATCTGTGGAGTACGGTGTTCTCATAATTCAGATCTCAAAAAGCACATGTATACTCACACTGGAGAGAAACCATTCCACTGTAAGATTTGTGAATTTAAGTGCTCCCGAAGTTCATCACTCAAATCTCACATGTTAACACACACTGGAGAAAAACGTTTCAAATGTGAAATCTGTGGGCTTAAGTATTCCCATAATTCGTCACTCAAAAGTCACATGTTAACACACACTGGAGTGGAGCGTTTCCACTGTGAAAACTGTAAATTTAAATGTTTCCAATATTCATTACTCAAAAGACACATGTCAATACACACTGGCGAAAAACCATTCCATTGTGAAATTTGTGGATTTAAGTGTTCCCACAATTCATTACTCAAAAGACATATGTTAACACACACTGGAGTGAAACATTTCTGCTGTGAAGTCTGTGGAGTAAAATTTTCCTTGAAATCCTCTCTCAAACAACATATGTTAACACATACTGGAGAGAAACCATTCCACTGTGAAATTTGTGAATTTAAGTTTTCCCAAAAATGCTCACTCAAGCAACACATGTTAACACATACTGGAGAGAAACCATTCCACTGTGAAATCTGTGGATTTAAGTTTTCTCAAAATTCATCACTCAAAAGACACATGTTAACACACACTGGAGATAAACCATTTCACTGTGAAATCTGTGGATTTAAGTGTTCCCGAAATTCAAATCTCAAAACGCATATGTTAACACATAATGAAGAGAAACCATTCCAGTGAAATCTGTGGAAAAAGATTTTCATTTATATCTTCACTCCCAATCACATGCTAACTCACAATGGATTGACAAAGTTTTATTGTAGATTCAAATTTTTTTGAAATGCACATCTCAAAGAACACATGGTAATACACACTGGAAGAAAGCTCTTCCATGTAAATCTTAAAACATATGTTAATGTCTACTGGAGAGAAACGTTTAGATGTAATTTTTCCCAAAATTTAACTTTCAGAATATACATGACAACAGATGCAGGTGAGAAATCATTCCACTGAAGTTTGTGGAGTCACTTTTTCTTTTAAACCTTCTTTCCAAGAACATATTTTAATACACTGGCCAGTTACCACTACATTGTGAAATTCTGAGAGTTATTTTTTTCGCTACATCCTCTTTGCAATATACTACATCCATATTAAACTGGCTATGGTTTCTGCCACTCTCTAATACACTCCTTTATTTACATAAAAAATATTTTGAATAAAATGCTGATTATGGTTGTTTGGATTGATAATATCCTTATTGATGCAAATTGTTATTCTGTGTTAATCAGTCATTTGTGTCACTGATTCAAGATAGTATCACAGTGTATAGTTTTTCATATTTGTCAAGATAGTTGTGATTTCTTGGAATGTTGCACTAAGACCACCAGAAGTTGATCACTTTCAATTTGAGAATAATAACTTACTAAATGGAATGATTTATTTTGATTAAAAAATACGGAAAATCAACCAATCAAATTTGTGTTTTTTATATATTTAACTTTCAAAGTTAAAATTGTTTTAAAAAGCTGAATTTAATTTGATAAAAAAACTTATTTACCTAAGGTTCTTCACATATAATAAAATGATTTACCCAAGCTGTTATGATTTTAATTTGTACGAACTGAAAACAAAACTTGCAGATTTTGTAATCTATTTTTTGAATAATATATAAAGGTTGAAAAATGTATTTTAACTGACTAAAGTGTTTCTTAAAATTCTATACTATGTTGAGATCATACAGCATGAAGGCTGAAAATGAAAAAAAGAAAACTCAAATTCTGGCACTATGTGAATCAGATGGAGATTGGAGGTCAAAAGCTTGACAAATTGGAGTCCCTCCAGCAGCTGCTACAGGCTGTTATCCCAAGGTGAAAAGGTGGACGTAGGTTCAGAAAATGTCAAATGAGTACAAAAATTTTATGCAGAAGAAAACTCCAGATTAACGCTTAGTGAGCTAGTTGATGCCATTTACCATAAATTCAATTTAAAATTGTCCAAGCAGACTTTACATTGCCACCTGGACCTGCTTTTATACATGCTGAAAAGCATCAGATTCATGCCAGAAACAGCAAACACGTTAGAGAATAAAGAGAAAAGAAAACGGTTTGTGGAGAAACTCCTTGCATTTCAAGGCCAGAATTTGCAAATCCTCTTTTTGAACAAAACAGATTTCAGTTTCCATATTTCAAGGAGTGAAGGACGATCTTGAAAAGGTACAAAGTGCAGCAGCATCAGAAGGTGACAACATGCATGTAATAGGCTGTAACAGCAACTTGGGCCTAATTTACAGTGAAGTCGGGCAGGGATTGTACACGAGTAACTTGGCGTATGTTTTCATTAAAAAGGGCCTGTGTGTAGCCAAGGAAAAGTATGGTTGATCTATCATTTTTATCATTGACAATGCACCTTGCCACTCAAAAATCAAATCAGTCTTAGATGAGGAAGGATTTTCTGATGATCAAATTTTGACAGCCCCATGCTCAATCTGATTGAGAATGTTTGGTCAATTTTCAAAGCAGAAGGAAAGAGGAAATTAGCTGAAAATACCCAAAAAATTCTAAAGAGAGGAGGGTTAACCTTGAGCATCTTAGAGCATAGGCTACAGATACTAGAAATTTATATAATTGCTGCCTTTGCAATGATGACACTGGTGATGGGCTCAAATTTCATTGCAGGCGTCCAAGACGAAATCACGAAAGCCTTAAATCTGGAAGACATGACATTTTAGTTAACATTCTATATTTATAATGAAGATTCAATCATTTTTGTAAAATTCTTTTTTATATTTTCTATTTGTTAGCTTCAAATGTTACTATGTTTAAATTTAAAGTTAATGTTCCATTTTGAAAGTTACTATTGTCAAATTGAATGTGACTATTCCATTTTGAGAGTGACTATTGTCAAATTGAATGTGACTATTCCATTTTGAGAGTGACTATTGTCAAATTGAATGTGACTATTCCATTTTGAGAGTGACTATTCTCAAACTGAATGTGACTATTCCATTTTGAGAGTGACTATTCTCAAACTGAATGTGACTATTCCATTTTGAGAGTGACTATTCTCAAATTGAATGTGAAAAGATATAGAAATGAAGCAAGGGCTAACATCGCTAATTTATCCATCATTACATACAAAGACAAATATTACAATCGCTAACGAAAAAAAACAAAATTATAAAGCAGAATAAAAAAATAACATCAGTGACCAAAATGTGAATTAAAAAAAAATACAGCCGGTGAGATTTTAGCAAGAGGGGGACTAAAAAAACTCTTACCTCTACTCGTTTTGTTTTCTTTTTCTGTATCTGTCTGTTTTTCCCTCCTTCTGTCTTTCCTTGGCGTGTGTGCAAACAAAGATATGTTCACTCTTCCTTTTTTTTTATGTCTTTCTTTCAACAAAATTTATCCTTTCTTTTTTTTTTTTTCAAGTTATTTACTTCTCAACAGTTCATTTTTTCTTCTTCTTTTTTTTTTCTTATTTCCACTTTGTTTATCCCTTTTCTTTCCTTTTAAAGTCAATGTTTCACTTTTTCTTCTTCACGTCTATTTGTTGTTTTCTTTTTTTGTTCTCTTTTTATTTCTGTAGCAGTTTCAGAGTCGATCCTTATCACAGCAAGAAGATTTTAAAATGACATTTGTGACAAAATTCATGGCAACTTTTCTGACAAAGTTCTCTGCTTCACTTTATGTATCATGACATCCAATGTTAATTGTATTTGCATATAAACTCAACTCACTATATTCACCAGTTTGTCTTGGCCATGCTCGCATTCCACAAAATATATAATGACAATTTTTTTTAAAGACACTGGTTGGAATTTAGCAACAATAAGATTTCTCACTTGATCATGGAATCCTTCCTTCAGCTTCGAGAAATAGACTGCTATCTTAGTAACTTCGGCCATGAGAAAGGATCCTGATGTTCATTGCCTGTGGCTTCAGTCACTGCCAATTTCTTACTTCTTGACTTTCTCTCACTGACTGCCAGACTACCTTCTTCTTGGCTGCTAGTTACTTACTTCCCACCCTCTTATCTGAACCTTTGTATTCCAGAACAGAAGACCATCCATTCGGCTTTTTGACTGGTCAGCTTCTTCAAAGGACTACTTTTATAACTATATAAAATCATTGATAAAATTTTGTTTTGCCAATTCAAGGGAAAACTGGAGACAAAATTCCTATGATACTCAATTAGTTGCATTGACTTAAAGGAAGGAATTTATCTTCTAAAGATGTGTGAGAAATTGTATTGTTACAATATAAACCAAATTGTTACATTTTTAACCAGAGTTAATTCTTTATTCCAAAGGATTCTTGTTTTTTCTTGTGTTGTTACAAATTTTCTGACCATCTTCACTTTTGCTTCATCAGCAACCTTCTCACCCTCTGAGATAAAAGCACACAGCATGGCAGAGGAGTAAATGGTTGTGAATAAAGAAACACCAGCTCAGGCAAGAGGACTGTTGCAGGAACACCAAACCAGTGAAAAACACAAGTCACATACTAACGAGTGAAGAGTCAGCCAAATTGTAACCACAGCAGTCAGAAAAAACTTGAAGACCAACAACTGGGTGATATGATTGGTTACTGCTGTCTAGGGCTGATGACATGGGTACCAATTTGGTTACTGGTGGTAAGGGATGACAGTGTGACATTACAGGAACACAAGAAAACAACCTACAGTAGCATTGTCAATGTGTGAGGTAGAGTATATAGTTTTAGAAACTGCAGGACAAGAAGTAAAATTTCTTATCCAATTATTAAATACCATGATGAATTCAAATAAAAATGAGCATGCCACTATCTAATGTGACAATCAAAGTATTATAGCTCTATCTAAAAATTTTGTTTACCCCCAACAATTAAAAAATGCACATATAGTGTATTACTTTATAGGGAGTGAAGTGCAAATGGCACAATGTTGGATTATATTCCATCACAAGGAAATGGTGCTGATTTCCACAGAAATAAAATTAAAGAATTTTTATTGCTCTAAATGGAGTTCCAGCCTGATCTTTTTACTTGCCAATTTCTTCCCTTTCCAAATGCTATAACCACTGTACAGTATCCCTTTTGTTTGTAAATTCTGTTTGTACTTTATTACTGTCTTTATAGTTGCTTTGCATTGCTTTTGACTTACATTATATACATAACTTGTTTATCTCATATTATTTTTGTCCTCTTCTTTATTCTTCCTCTTATGATTAATGTTTATTTATAATATTGCTAATTTTCCCAAAATTCATCCCACCAAAAACACATGTATACTTTGATTTCTCAAGGTTTTCTTTTAAGAGATTTTTTGTGTTATATTTGGTTGGAATTCTGCACTGTATTCACATGGAAGGAATCTTCCACTTTTCAGCCTTGTGACAGTTCAAGTATTATAGTTGCTTTGCCTTTGACTTACATTATATACATAATTCTTTATTCTTCCTCTTATGATTAATGTTTATTTATAATATTGTTAATTTTCCCAAAATTCATCCCACCAAAAATAGACATGTTTACTTCAATTTCAAAAACTGAAAATTTTCATGTTATATTTGTTTGGAATTCTCCACTGTTTCAGACCAGTGGGTGAAATTTTTTCAAACATTTTTACCTTGCACTCCCTTTGTCAGTTTAATATATGAGGGAGTAAAGATATTGAGCAATTTGACAAAGTTGAAATAGTTTTCTGTTTTTCCCGACAGCATTTAGAATTGACTTTTTCACATTATACCATCACAACTTTCTATACACAATATACGGACCCATGCAAGTGTGAGACACAACAATTTTATGAAACTAATAATGTGTATTATTGCTACTAATGTAAAGGGTAGATGTTTCAGAACTATTACCTATTTGATCTTCCATACAAAATAGTCATGAAAATAATAAAATAAATTTCTTTACAAAAATATTTAGTGATTTTTCTATATATGACTACAAGTAATTTCCCAAACACCTCCTAAATTAAAACTGACACACAAAAAATTGAAAAGACTTGAGGGGGATATAGCCTCCAAAACAATAATTCCTCAAAGGTTTATAATAACATAAGCTTTGCAAAGTTCCCTGATATTTGGCAAATATTTAAGAATAAGGGTAGCAATTTTTGCTTTCAATTCAGACTCAAAAACACACACACACACACACACACACACACAATCATCTTTTTACCTCATGTAGTGAATAGACTATTTCAGCAGATGATAAAAGTAATCATCTATCTTCTCAACCCAGATATGAAATGAAATTTATGTCGATAGAATTTGAAGATATAGGAAGTAAATGTTAACTATACAGGACTTAATATTGGAGAGTGTCAACATAAAATGCCAAAAATACCTAAATCAAAGTTCACACGACAAGGAAGAGACACAGGTCAGGGAAGGTGATAAGGGGAGAATAAATTTTAAAAAGTCAGGGAATATTAGCCCTATAAAACCTAACTGGGGTAATTAAAAATAGGAAAACAAAAGAAAAAAATAAGAAATATATAAATAAAGTAACAAGGATGCAAAGGAAAAACAACTAGAAGAAAATTCTAAGAGGAAATTTTAAAAATTAAAATTAATATATCATAAAGAAAAGGAATAGAGGAGATGGAAGTGGTTTAGGGAGCCAAATAAGGCAAAATTATATTATGGAAATTTGAATTTGCTTTTATGTCAACATTTAAAAACTAATTCATTCCTCAGATTCAACAGTTGGCTTTCATTATTGTATTTTATTATTTAAAATTTTTTCTTCTAAACAGAAATTAAACCTTCCTCTAAAACTGTTCGAAGATTGTGCAGAACCTATAATTTTTTAAAATTATTTGTGAAATTAAATTTCTGTCCTTTAATTCCCATTTAGCTACAGAGGAAGTGTTTGGTTCGCAAGGTCAAATTACTGTTTTAAACTACACATTTCCCATTATTTCTCTCGAATGCTCATGTCTGCTCAAAGTGTATCTTAACGTAAACAAATGACATATTATGAAATGGACTAAATCCGACAATTATTTTGATATATTTTCTGTTTATACATTATTCTTATAGATACAAATACTTAAGTAAATGTTCTATTTATAATAAACAGTATTAACTACATTTACTCAGCCATGAGTGTAACTAAAGAACATGTGTTAGTTGCCTACTCCAATGGGGTCACGTGGCTGCTGCCGCGTAGAATTTACTGTTAACCACATGTATGTATATTATAGGAAAATGAAATAAAATCAGGAAATATACATTTTTCCATGGTGCTAGTAATAAATGAAAAGTGTTTTGGTCTTCTGCACAATATTATGATCGCACTTCTAGAAAGGAAAGAAAAGCTATCTTACTACATTCCAACACATGCTTGTATATGTTTGATAGGTCCACTCATGAAGTAAGTAATTAGGTCATTCCAACTCCGCGCAAAGCTGACTTAAGCTTGATAATTTTAATCATACTTATCTGTACAACGGGCATACTGAAGCGACTTTGCATAATTTGTTTCCCTCCAGTCACATTAAAAAAAGAATAAATGGTCTGTAGTAGGAGTTATTTTTGATTCTACATTGTTTACATGTGAATATGCACATACACCCACGATAAGCCAATACACAACCTTTTAATCCCATAAGTGGTAAACCCTGATATTCAAAAGAAGCATAACTATGTTAAATAATAGTTTAGCAGTCTATTATTTTTTAGAGAATTGTATTTCTGCTCCAACTTATTCATTTTGACATCTGAGGTCAGATCCAGGAAAACAATGGAAGTCGATTTTGATTCACTAAAACTAGCTTAGGAATAATAGATATAGAAAGGGATTTCAGTTACTTGGTTCTTACTTGTCAGATAATGTAGACATGTGAATTTCATGTCTGGAAACTGCTCCCCAGTGGGGTGGGATAGCCACCCCACTGGTTGGTTAGAAAATGTACATGCTGCCATAGTGAATAAAATAGCTAAATTTAGAAGTCCTTTTTTTTATGTTTCTTTCATCTCTGGACTCAAAAACAATTCGCCACCTGACTGAGATAAGACAAGAGAGAAGAAGTCAACTTTATTATGATTGAATCAAGACCGTCGACCAAGACCTCTGCAGAACAAGGAGGTCTATACGACATTTGCGTTATTTGGCATGATGTCCAGGACCTCCCAGCATGGGTTGCAAGACAACATGGAAAAGTCTGGAGAGTATTTTCAACTAAGGATTCAAAAGAAAAAAAAAGGAAATAAATAGTTTAGAAATAACAGATAAAAAACAACTTGTAAATAGGGTGATATTACTGTGTTCTAATGCACACACACATTTTCAACAAACTAAAATAGGAAATCATGATGGGAAAAATGAAAAAACAGTATACAAGCAGGGTTTGATGGACAACTGGCAAACGAAGGAAAGGACAACGAACACCCACATTCATGCATACACACTGGTGTGACAATGTCAATTTTGATGAAACATTTTAGTGAGAGGTTGATTTTGTTTTGTTTTGTCTTTTTACAAATGTTTAGAACCATGTGCAAAAATCTGTTGCTGATTTTGATTGGCATGCGTTAATGTTTTTGTGTATATTCAAATGTTGCATGTCTGGCAGCCTATGTTTTTTATTTTGTTGTGGAAAAAATCTAGCTCCAAAGTTTCACTTTTAAAAGAAAAATCTTTGCAGAAGGAAATTTGACGAGTAAATAAATTTTACTGTTGACCTTTGAGGAAGTTCAATCATGTGTCATGTGGAAACCTGAGTTTGCGGATGTAATGCAATGGAAAATGGTTTTGAAAAAGAAAAACTGACAGCATTTTGTGATAGCGCATTCACACTGTGATTTCGGTGTACTCTTGATGGGTTGAAAATTTTTGTCACTGGTTTTTTTGTGCATTCAGATGTTTTAAGTTTAAAATTATTTTGTTAATTGTAATTAACTGACAAATCATTGGTTTTTTTTTCATTTTTGTAACAAAGTTTTGAAGTGCCTTGTGTATGTCCTTTAGCCTTCATTGGTTGAAGAATTAAGCTGTAAACTGAATTTTTTTGAAAAAAATATAGTTAATTGTTGTGGGAATAAGTAAATTCAGTCTGTAAAGTTTTGGGTTTCAGAATGTATTTGTCTTTGTGTCCGTGTCCTGGGTAGGAAATTGTCACACTCAGCTATATTGATAAGGAAGAAATATGGAGTAGGGAGGGAGGGAGCTTTGCACTATGAAGTATTCCGTATCGAGTGAATATAACCCCAAGATACTCCCAAAGTCAAAGAAGAACCCTGACGATCAGTTATAGAAATTGATCAAGTGGATTGTAGGATGCCAGGTTGTGGTAGCAAATACGGAAGAAACCCTTATAACCATTGTGGAGCCAGTAATGGATTAGGTCGGAAGCGGTGAGTGGGTGTGTCTTTTCCTGGTGAGGGTAGCCAAGGGTAGAAGAATTTAAGATTATACAAGCTGAGTTTTGGCAAACAGGTGTAGATGTTTAATAATGGTGATTATAAAAAATTAATGTTGGTAAATTTGTGCAAGTCAATCTGGTAATAGGTAAATAAAGTAATTAAATGGTTATGGTTGAATAAATAAGGTGATAATGGACTGTGTCTGCTGTGTCACTAAGTGGGAAATAAGTGTGGACAAGGGTATATTTAAAGTGTAAAATTTAGGTGGCAAGGACGTGGTTCAGTCATAGAATTGGTTGATGTTGTGGTATTGGGCTTTTTGGCATGTATTGTGTCATTTGTGGACCGGTATTTTTCCTGTGAATTGTGAGTAAATCTCATGTAGTCTCAAATGAAGAGGCAATGAATGTTGCTCTCCCCAGGAATATTAGATTGCAGAGGTTGTACCTGCTGACCTGGGTTGATGGGGAAATTGGAGAGGTCTAAAATTCACTGTCGGAGTGACTTGTATCCAGACTGGCCTCTGAGGCATTTACATTGGGTCACAGAAGTTAAAAAATGTTTGTGAAGCTTAAAAAGACTGGTCAGAATTTTTTTTTTTAATGATCAGCTAAGGAATATTAAATAATAGTTTAGCAGACTATTATTTTTTGGAGAATTTTATTTCTGCTCTGACTTCACCATTTTGACCTTTGAGGTCAGATACAGGAAAACAATGGAAGTGATATTTAGCTACGCCCCCCCCCCCCCGAGGGTTACATGTGGCACAAGGCCGGGTTTAACGTGGGATTTCCGAGCCCGTAGGCTCGGCCAAAAATATTCCTTGAACCCGCATAAGCGGATTCAGGGGCAGTCAACCACCCCGAACGAGAGACTGCCCTTCGGCGTAACCTTGTCCGGGTTCCTCTCCGCCCGAGAGCAGAGAGTTAGACTGTTACTTAGCAAAATATTTTTGCCAAGTTGAGGAAAACAATGGAAGTCGATTCTGATTGGTTAAAACTAGCGTAAGACAGATGGATATAGAAAGAGATTCCAGGGAGTTTGTTATTACATGTCAAACAATGAAGATGTGTGAATTTCGTTCGTGTCTTGAAACTGCTCCCCGTATCAACCCCGCTGGCTAGTTAGAAAATGTACATGTCGACGTGGTGAATAAAACTAGAAGTTTAAAATTCCTTTGTTAAAGTTGTCTTTTATCTCTGAACTAAAACCAATCAGCAATCATCACCGGCCTTCAGAGAGAGAAGGCAACATCAATATGAGTGAATCTCAACACCGTCGCCCAAGATAGGTTCAGAAGAGGGGAGCTATATAAATATATGACATAGTAACTACCAAGCAAAAATGGGACATCAACTCAGCAAGTGTTTTTGATTATTCAACATGTGCAAAAGCATGTTACTGAATGCTTGATTTACCAACTGTATGAAAAAATAGTGGAACAGACATTTTAACTTCGCCATAAAATGAATGAAATGGTCACAGTATCAAATTCTAGCACTTATGGAAACGGTCGCTGTTAGCTGCTTCGGAAATGTAGCAAACAGAGAAAACAAATTTTATAATTTGCTTTCAGATCTGGCATGAGACAGAGCTGGTAATGAAAATAGAGGCGTCTATTTTTTAAAAAATTTTTTTTTTTTTTAAATATCATGACATTAAAGAGGCTGTGACCACAAACTATGTATGAACCAAACCCAAGTCTTTTGACATGTCAATAAACAACGCTAGGATGAAAGGTAGGTCCTCCCAGAATGACATTTAATAAAAGAATTAATAATATTTATTTTGTTTGTGGTAAATTCGCTTAAAAAAAATGTTCCCCCTCAAGATAAAGAACATAGAGAAGCTTAGCTTATTGTGTTAAGTTATTTTATTATTTTTTGTTCACCTTATTTTATTTTACATTACTTTCATATAAGAAAATAATGAGAAAATAATGAGAAAATAAAATAAATGAATTAGAATTAGATTAAAAAATTTAACTAGTTTTTAATTAAATTATTCCATTAATGTCCTAAAATGAATTCTAACTAAAATTTATAAAAGCCTATCAAATAAAGAAAAAAAAAATTCTTTAACTTTAGATTCATTACAATGTTATGTCAAAAATAATTTAAAAAAAAAAACAATTCGTAGATTGGAGTCCATTTGATGCTTCGTATGTTTTTTTTTTTTTTATTCTTTTATAACTTTACTTTTGCTTTGTGATGACAATAAAAATCTTGGCGTGCTACATGGGTGACAGTAAAAGACTAACTTAACCTTTCGCCTTGACGAATAATCTCATGGGATAGGGTGCATAAAAACTTGTTTTACTTTTAAGCATTACAAATTTATTTACTAAATTCTGTTTAGTTTGCGTGATTAATTTTTTAAATTTACTAATTTTCTTTGAAACAAATCTCTTGGACAAATATTGGATTCTTAAGAAGAGGTTTTTAATTTTGTTCTTTTCGCCTTTCGTCAATAATAAATTTTTATAAAAGTCTGAATGAATTTGTTGTTTGCGATACGATGTTCTGGCATATTGTGTCCATGCAAACTATTTCTGAACAAGAAACAAATTCTTGTTACACCGGTTACTGCAATTTCTTTATTTGCAGCTGGTGTTTAGAAACTACACATGGGTTCTATTTTCAAATAATTAATCTTTGTTAATTGCGATTTCTTTAAAAATAGGAAGATTTTTTTTGGTTTCAAAATATCAAGTCCAACAGCAACTTAATTCTGTTTGTTTTTCTATGAAAAGCTTTTGCTTTAGAGATTCGCCCTGAAAAGGTAAGTTAAACAAACCGTCATGGTCTTCATAAAAGTCCCCCAAAAACTTATTTTACATAATTTAAATGCCTTCTTCGAACTTATATTTCTGTTTCATTAGAAAGACAAAATCCTAATTCTAATGTGAATTAAAAGAAAAATTAATTTTCATTTGTAAATAAATTTTTTTAAGCCTTTTTAAAGCATTGGCGCCTTTTCTAGTCATTAGAATTTTAAACGCTGAAAAAAAAAGCATAGCATGATGAAAAAAAAAGTACCAAACTTAATAAAAACAAACTTTTATCGTCAAAATGTTTGTTATTTTTAAGAAGAATGATCAAAATATTTTTTTATTATTTTATTACGGTTTTTTTTAAATCCTTACTAGCACATTCGAAATTTTGATTAAAAATCTTGTTTCAGCAAATGATTACCAAATATAGCGTTTTTTTTTTGTTTTTTTTTTTGTTTTGCAGTAAAAAATAGGGTTGTAAATTCTTGGAAAAATCAAATAATTGTCGGATTTTAATGAAACTTTCAGGACTTGTATAAAATTATTTTATAAACTTTTTTTTTTTAGAAAATCTTGGTAAAATGTATTTTTTTTTTTTTTTTACATCTGTTACCGACCCCCTCCGTTACTTAATGAAATTTCTAGAAATTAAATTTTGTCTGACTTAATATTCATATAGATACTGCCATGAGGTCGCTAAAAAAGAGCATGAAAAAGATGCCAAACTTGACAAAAACAAAATTTTATCGTCAAAATGTTCATGTTATTATCAAGAGGAAAGATGTATTTTGGGGGTATTTTTTTTTAGATTTTTTAATAGTTCCGAGCAGGTCCGAAATTTTCGTTAAAAATCTTGTTTTTTTGTTTGTTTTTTTAGTCAGCAAAATTGACAGATAATTAATTATGGTATCCATTTTTTTTTCCATTTTATAAAAAAGATGAAAATATCAGTGCTCTAACCTTTTTTTGTGTTACATGATGCTTTATGGAAAATATAATATTATAAAAAAAAATTTAAATAAAACATTTAAACATTTGAATTACAGCTGTTTTAGGGTCACAAAAGGCAAGGAACAGTAAGATTTTTCTAACTGGAGACTCATTGGTTGTAAAAAGCTTGTGCAATTTATAATCTGTACAAATAGATTTACTTAATAAAACCATTAAGTGAAGGATTTGCCATTTCCACTAATTTTAAAATATTTAACAACCTTAATGCAAAAATAATAAAATAATTTAAGAAATAATAATTCTTTTAAAAATTCAATTTTCATCAAAAAAGTTTTTTGCTTCAGACAATATGCATGTTCATAAAAACAAAGCAACTAAAAGCATTTGAAATTAAATAATATTTTTGTTTTATTGAGTTTTGTATGTTACAATTCAGAGCTGATTTTTAGGTAGATGAGGTCCAATTTTAAGAAAAACAAAACATGATTTATTTTCCTCAAAGCCTTGTGTTTTTAACAAATATAATGACTTGCGTGCTTCAAAATTTAATTTCTAGTTTTCATATATATATATTTCTCTCACGACTTTTAAAAAAGTAACATTGATAATAAATTCCTTCATTCCTGAATAGTTTCTGAAAGTTTCATTAAAATCCAACAATTATTTCTATTTTTGCAAGATTTTCAAAATTAATGTCTGTCATTAAAAAAAATGCACAAAAATTTTCCATGTTATTTAGTACTTCCACTGACAAAGAAAAACAAAGATTTTTTTAATCAAATGTTAGAATTTTCTAAAAAGACAGCAAAAATTTTTAAAAATAATTAAAAATACTTTGTTTTTTCCTCTTAATAGTAATATAAACCTTTTCATGATAGAATTTTGTTCTCATCATGTTTAAGGCCATTTTTATCATGCTATGCTCATTTTCCAGCAATCACATGGAAGTACCTAATTAAATTTATTATTTCCAGTCAGTAAAATATTCTGGTGTATTTCAGACAGAAATCATATAGATTGGAATGTCAAATTTAATTTTGATTTCTTAAAATCTTCTTAAAAGCAGCCATTTTCTTAATTTTAAGAAATTTGTTAACAAATTTATCTATATTAAAACTCTTCCAAAAGATATATAGATATATTTCTGACACATTATTTGAGTAAAATTAGAAAATTTAAAGTTAAATTAATCTGAGTTGAAATAAATATTACTTATAGCATAAAATAGTAATATGCAACCATTCATTGTTGATTGGCTGTGTTTATCTGAAGCGATGATTTATGGGTAATTGAGTCATGAAGCAATGACAGCTAGTATGTCTGGCCAGAATTGGCATAAAATTTACGAAATCTAAGTGAATGCATTTTTTTTGTTTTTAACTACCTAGTAATTTTTACAAATGAACATATTTTCCACAATTATTTAATATTTTATTGACTTTTATTTACCTTTTGAAGATGCTTTATGCAAAAATAAAAAAAATTTAAGATACTATGAAATTTTCTTTAATTAATTTCTCTGTAAATAGACAAAACTCTTAAATCACATGACCTTTTCATAATAGTGTCATGTTTAGCCTTTCATAGATGAAAAAAGGGAACAAATTAAGTAAAAAAGTAAAAAATTATTTTGAAAATAGAATAGTATAACTACTTATGTTTATTAACCTTTTCAATTTTGTATCCATAAATTTCGTTTCCACTTAATTACTATATAACATCCAGGAACATTATTTACATTATTCGGACTATTGTCCTCATCTTTGTCGCCATATTTATCACAATGCTTCGGCCGTTGTACGCTCCGACCTTCTTCAGGTGGTTGGAATTTCGAACTGAACCCTTTATTTTGCTCACTGGGGTAGACTATTCTAGTTCCACATGCCATGTTTGATGGATGCCAGTTATCACTTATCTGCAAATTTCTCTTTGAAAGTTCTCCACTGCCTTAACCGGGTATTGAACTCACACTCTTTGGGTCCTGTCACTGGATCTAACCAACGCCTTTATCCACTGTGCCATGTGTCCTCAAGGACTCAAATAGTGTGAGTTCAATACCCAGTTAAGGCAGTGGAGAACTTTCAGAGGGAAATTAGCTGGAGATAACTAATAACTGACATCCATCAAACATGACACGTGGAACTAGAACAGTCTACCCCAGTGAGCGAAATAAAGGGTTCAGTTCGAAATTCCAACCTCCTGAAGAAAAGCATTTCATTTTGGATAAATATGTGGCAAATAAAGATGACAATAGTCCGAATAATGTACATAATACCTCATCTCAGAAATACAGACAAACATCCAGGAAATAGCCCAAGACAGAATTTTACACGATTTCAAACTGTTAAATATTATTATGATTAAAATTTAAAAAGAAATGAAAAATGTCTTGTAAAAATTTATTATTCATCAGAAAAATTTTATTTCTTCAGACAATAATATAATTTATTTACAAAAGCAATTAAAAGCTTTTCTAATTAAATAATGTCATAAGTTTATTGCATTCATTATTTTTCAATTCAGAGCAGATTTTCAGTTAGAATAGTGCAAGTTTGAGTCTTACTTTTAACAAATAAAAAAATATTCAGGAAATTGGTTTTTTGTGAAATTTCACGAAATTAAGTGGAGGGTAGCATATGAAAAAAAAATTTGTTATCAAATTTATAAAAATAATTTCATTTATTTGTGAATAATTCCTGAAAATTTCATTAAAATTGGATAATTATTTGAGTTTTACAAGAATTTCTAAATCAACGTTTTCAACAGAAAAAAGTGCAAAAAAATCAATGTTATTATTATGCCACCACAATGATGTAAACAAAACAAGATTTTAACCAAAATTTCAAATATGTTAGAAAGGATTAAAAAATCTTTAAATATAATAAATACTTTGGTCTTTCATCTTAATAATAACATAAACATTTTGATGATAAATCTTTATTTTTATTAAGTCTGTGGCCTTTTTCCATTATGCTATGCCATTTTTCCATGAAAAAGTGGGGGTACTTAAAATAAGATATATGAAGGACATTATCGGCTAAACAAAAAATTCAATGAATTTTTACAAGATTTGTTTGCATTTTTTAAAATATTTTAATTAGAATAAGATCTGTCTATATGTCCGATATTGTGATTATTTACATTATTTGGACTTATCCTCATCTTCATTGCCATACTCACAAAGTTTCAGCCATTGTACACTCCTGACATCTTCAGGTGATTGGAATTTTGTACCAAACCCTTTATTTTATCCACCAGAGTAGATTGTTCTAGTTCCACGCACTATGCCTCTTCCGGATATCTCAGTTATCTCCCTCTAACTCATCTCTCCAAGATTTTGTTCACTACTTCCATAGTTAAGTATTGAACTCAACTTTTTGCTTCTAGTCACTGGATCGAACTAATGCCTGGGCCATGTTGTCCTTGAGGACATCTGTGCATGAATTTTTGGGACTGATAAACTTAATGTCTCAGCAAAAGTTTTTTTTTAACAGCACTAATATTGCAATTTTTTCTGTTATTACTATATTTTTTTACCAAAGCTCATATTACATTTTTGTTCATATTATTGCTTTTCTCTAGCACTCCTTATTACTAATTCCCATATTATATTCATTTCTATGCTTGCCCGTCTTAGCAGATTTTTGTGGCCTAGCAGATGTGCTGATTCCTTAAGATTTCATGTTTTCCAGTGATGTACTCTGTCTATTATGACAGCAAACTAGTTCAGTTGATAAGCATCAAGTAAAACCAGCTAAATATCTGTGAAACTCTTGCACTTGACTAGGTTTCTCATTAAACTGGTTTTGAAAATGCTGCAGAAATGCAACACTCATTTTGTTGGTTACCCGCAGAATACACCCATCTTAAGTGTGAGCATTATCTTGCATAAATATGATTGTCCTCCTGAACGTGATCCTTGGCTTTTCTTAATCAATGTTCCAATGCTGATGGCACCTTTAAGGTGTTCGTTCCTGTTAATTTTCCTGCATACCATCAAAGTGCACAGAATCATTCCTCTTGAGCCTTAAGGAAGCCCAAAATGTTTCATTTGGTAAGGCAGGTTGATCCTGCTGTTCCGATTATTGGGGAGACACCACTATTTTGGCCAACACACCAAAAAGCACAAATAAAAAAAAAAAGTTCAAAAGCAATCAAGTAAAACAAAACAGTGACCAATTTTCCAAACACATGAACAAAGAAACAAATGATAACACTTACAAAAAGTGACACAGATTCATTTGGCAATTTCTTCAATCCTTTTAGGAATATATATCTATTTGTACAGTAGTACAAAATATGCCACAGGGACTAAAAAGGGGATGGGGGAAGGCCGGTCTTCATTAGTCTTATCTTAAACCTAGCTAGGCTCACTCATTGACACATCTGTAGATATAAAAATCCAGATAGCAAAATACCTCATTTACTCGAAATTCCTTATCTAAAATTTAAATGTCCAATTTGTGGGGTGAGGGGTAAAGTACAAATTCCATAGAAAATGAAAACAATTTATATACAAGGATCTAAACTAAACCATATTTGACCCCCACCCCACACCTTGACAAAACCTACATGCTACAATCTCATTTAACTGATTGAAACAAGAGAACTGAAAAATCTGTCACCAATAAGAGGTTAGGGATGAGGCATAAAAACAAAAGTTATGGGAACCAAAATGAATGAGCTGATGTACTTATATACCCTAGCTAAACTTACAAACTTTCATAAACTAATCTAAAATGGAGTGGGGTGACTAATACCTTACACAAGTGCCTCAATACCCACTTTTCTGAGTAGCCAATCTAGGTCAGCACATTTCAGACACACTAAGCACAAAACTCTCACCCACCTTTCACTGAATGTCAATGAAGAGAGTCACACCCTTTCCATTCTGACCTTAATTTTAATCTGATGGTTAAAGAAGGAGGCAGGTTAAGAGAAGTTCTCACCTCCATGAAGCACCTTCTGTCTTGTTGTTCACACCACATCTCCTGTAATACTGAGTAGACACCTTCAGTGAGTGTACCACTTTGCAACAGATTGAATTGTCTTCTGAGACAAAGAACTTTCCATCCAAGATGTGGACTGTGTAGCCTTAAATCAGCTCACCCTACCAACAGGCACATAACCCTGCAATGAAAGTAGACATATGCAATGTACTATTCAAAATCAGCACAATACACACACACTTGGGTTAACACACATGCCTCTTTGTGAAAACTTCAGGCTGACAGAAATGACCCCTCACAACTCCAGCTAGATGATTGGCCAATAATCATTATTGAGACATTTCAACACAGGGACCTGAGGCCAAATGGAACAATTCTCGTGTTTCATAAAGCTAAACTTGTCAATTAGACTATCTTCAGAAAATAAGATTTAGTTTGTGATACAATATTCTGGCATATTATCTGAACCCAGACTATTTTTGAGCAAGGAAGAAATTCTTCTTTTACACCAGTTACTGTAAGTCCTTTGTTCAAATACTACATAGGTTCTATTTTCAAATATTTAATCTCTTTTTTGAATTGCAATTTCTTTAAAAATAGGAAGTTTTATTGATTACAAAACAAAGTAATAGTAATATTTACATCTTTTTACTGAAGAAAACTTAATAAAATTAAATGTTTATTTATGCACAGTATCTATGGGCTTAGGTCACAAATAATATCATATACTTATTATAAAACCCAGGTTGTGTGTGTGTGTGTTCGTTTATATATGGGATTGTATTTCCTACATTTTTCAACCAATTTCAACAAAACTTCACAGGACTATGTAAAATTACCTGCGGTGGTTCTGACAGCGCCAAAATTTGGAAAAACACAATTGTTTTTGCACAAAATCAATTTGAAAACACGATTAAGAGGCATCGCTGTCGCGAGAATGAAAAAAGGGACAACTCATATCAAGTTATACTTATTATAAAACCCAGGTTTTGTGTGTGTGTTCGTTTATATATGGGCTGTGATTTCCTACAGTTTTTTCAACCGATTTCAACAAAACTTCACTTTTTTTTGGGAGGTAGTATTATTTATTATTGTTCTTGCACATTTTTTCTTTATTTTTACATTCAGAATGCTTTAAAATTCCATTTACAAGACAATTGTTTATAATAAAAATTCTATTCAATCGGTAGACTCATAATGATTGAAAACAATGTTTTTGTTTGAGTTTGGGTTTGACCAATTCGTAAAAAAAAAAATTAATTAAGACATGCGTGTCCGTCAATCTTAAACAATAATCTTTGTCAATTTTATTTTTCAGTCTTTATGATGGTCGATACTTGATCTTTCTCTTACTGTTACATCCCTGGGCAATGCCGGACTCTACTGCTAGTTGTTACTATAATCATTATCCTTTTTTCTTTTATTCTTTTTTTTTTTTTTGCTAGGTGCTTCCACTATTTCACTGGATTTTAAGCTCAAAATAAGAATTTAAGAGTTATTAAATCATTCACACATTTTTCGCAAGATTAAATATAGGAAATTGTGATTTTCAGCTTTCAGTGATACTTGTCAGTTTGAGTTTTGTCCATGAAGAAAATTGATTTTTTTTTTTTTTGATTATTGTAAAACATATTTTGGCTTGATTCTTTCTAATTTAAGTGTAGCTTCTATCTGGCATACTACCACACATAGTCTTGAATACAAAGTTATGCTTTTCTTAATCTGGAACTAAGCTTTTTTTTTTTTTTATTTCTATATCCCATTCCAACACCAACACATTAATATCTACTGTTACATGATTTAATAATAATCTAGAGGAAAATCTGCTCTAGTTTTACATACTTGCCAGAATTAACTATATCCTATTCAATTATATGATTGATTTCAGTAAAAAATCAACCTATGCTGTATTTTTATATTTATTAGAACAGATTTAAGAAAATACCAGAATAATGCATTTTTATAAACATATTTCATAACAGTTTATAGGTTTTTTTTTTTTTTTGCAAATATGCTCAGTGAATATATTTTTTCTTTTCAGTTTGCATCCTTGAGAGTACATGAAAATCATGATGAATATTCCTGAAAAAAAAAAGGCATTTTTAAACTCTGAGTTCCATTGATTCATAACGGATAAAACATTTCCTCTGAATTCTGTGGTGTTACATTTTCCTTAAATTCAAATCTCAAAAGAAACATGAAAACATAAATTTGGACAGTGGTGAGAAACGTTTAAAACTGTGAAATTTGTAAATTTAAATTGGTGTATAATGTAAATCTCAAAAGGCACATGTTAACACACACTGGAGAGAAACCATTCCACTGTAAAATCTGTGGTTTGAATTTTTCCCAGGATGGAAATCTCAAAAGGCACATGTTAACACACACTGGAGAGAAACCATTCCAGTGTAAAATCTGTGGATACAAATGTTCTCAAAATGCACATCTCAAAAGGCACATGTTAATACACACTGGAGAGAAAGCATACCAATGTGAAATCTGTGGATTTAAGACTTCCCACAATTCATCACTCAAAATACACACGTTAACACACACTGGAGAGAAACAATTTCACTGTCAAATCTGTGGAGTACGGTTTTCTCATAATTCAGGTCTTAAAAAGCACATGTATACTCACACTGGAGAGAAACCATTCCGCTGTAAGATTTGTGAATTTAAGTGTTCCCGGAGTTCATCACTCAAATCTCACATGTTAACACACACTGGAGAAAAACGTTTCAAATGTGAAATCTGTGGACTTAAATATTCCCACAATTCATCACTCAAAAGTCACATGTTAACACACACTGGAGTGGAGCGTTTCCACTGTGAAAACTGTAAATTTAAATGTTTCCAATATTCATTACTCAAAAGACACATGTCAGTACACACTGGCGAAAAACCATTCCATTGTGAAATCTGTGGATTTAAGTGTTCTCACAATTCATTACTCAACAGACATATGTTAACACACACTGGAGTGAAACGTTTCCGCTGTGAAATCTGTGGAATAAGATTTTCCTTGAAATCGTCCCTCAAACGACATATGTTATCACACACTGGAGAGAAACCTTTCCACTGTACAATTTGTGAATTTAAGTTTTCCCAAAAAGGCACACTCGTACATCACATGTTAACACACACTGGAGAGAAACCATTCCACTGTGAAATCTGTGGATTTAAGTGTTCCCGAAATTCGAATCTCAAAACACATATGTTAACACACAATGGAGAGAAACCATTCCATTGAAATCTGTGAGAAAGATTTTTAAATCTTCAATCCCAAATCATATGTTAATTCACCTTTTTATTGTAGATTCAAATTTTCTTAAAGTGCACATCTCAAAGAACACATGGTAATACACACTAGAGGAAAGCTATTCCATGTAAATCTTAAAACACATGTTAATGCATACTGGAGAGAAACGTTTAGATTTAAATTTCCCCAAAGTTTAACATTCAGAATATACATGCGAACAGACACAGGTGAGAAACCATTCCACTGAAGTCTATGGAGTCACTTTTTCCTTTAAATCATCACTTCAAGAATATATTTTAACACATTGACCAGTTACCACTACATTGTGAAATTCTGAGAGTTATTTTATTCACTTTCTCTTTGTAATATTATACTACACCCATATTTAACTGACTACTGTTTCTTCCACCCTGTAGTAGATGCCTTTATTTGCATAAAAATATTTTGAATAAAATGCTGATTATAGTTGTTTGGACTGATAATATCCTCATTACTGCAAATTGTAATTCTTTGTTACTCAATTAGTCATTAGTGTCACTGGCTTAAGAAATTTGAATGATCGGGATAGTATCACTGTGTATGAATTTCAATATTTGCCAAACAGTTCTGTTTTTTTTTTTTGGAATGTATCACTAAGATTCTTTTAGACAATTCCAAGAAAAACTGAACCCAAGATTAACTAATTCAGTAAGATTGCACAAATCCAAGACTACCTGAACTTCCCTACTTCCTGCCAATAAGAAAGAAACCATTAAGGTATTCACAAATAGATAAAATTAAAAATGTTGAAATTGATGAGACTAGAACAGTCTTAGAAATAAATAATATTCAGGGTTCTTCCGGACAAAGGAAAATAAGACATCTGTTTTGGATCAGCCACGCAAAAGAAATATACCCCCACAAAGAGACATTCATCCATAAAAATTTTATATCCACAAATTAATTCAGTTTCCTTTGATTACAAGTGGTAAGGAAAAATTAATTACTATTCTGAAGTAACCATAGACAAGAAAACTGGGTAGTTTATTAATGGTAAAAAGAAAAGGACCCCAGCATGGGGCAAACTGATACAGACCAATGACAGAAAAATCTTTTTGTTTTTGTTACACCATTTGAAAATTGCATTTATCACTCCAACCCCGGGAAGCTGAGCTAACGTTGGCTGTTGCGAAAGTGGAAAAAAGAAGAGAATGAAAAAGGGAGAGAGATCAACACTGTCTATATAGAGTGATGGTACGAGTTGAAGTGTAAAGAGAGTAGGAGTCAAGGAATGTCTTGATTCCCCTGACCGCTCTCAAAAGTGGGGTTGGCCAACCCAAATTTGGAAAACCACTTGAAATGTATTTTTATAGATGGAAATTTAGAAACAATTGTTACTTAAGGTAGAAGACAACTGAACTCCACCCCTGCCAAAGATTTGGGACTCATAAGAAGTGAGACACACCAGAGTACTCATCATTCACTGTGACCTTCTGACCAAAGACTTTGTGATGGACATGAAGACCAGAACTTCGAAATTTAAGTTACTACTAAAACAAGCTGCATACTTTGAAAGGGATCTCGGTATCATTTGATTATAACATGCAAGAAAGATTAATACTGCAGTATACAACAAGTCATATATTGTAAGACAACACATACATTTGCTGCACTGTGACTGCTGCTATGGGAATGTGTACTAGGCCTAAATCCTTTTTTTCTCTTTCATCTGCCTGAAATATTTTTTGCTTGGCAACATCTAGTTCAAGTCCTTTAAACACTATGCCACCATTAACTTTCTCCCCACTATTGCCTTACATGTTAAATTGGATTCCTGCCCAAATGCACATCTCCCCTTGGTGCATTCCTCCTTCGTGGACCCGTCTGTTCACACCCCCAACAAACCATTTGCTTGGGATCTAGGTGAGATCTCTGGCTATTCCTCTCAGGTGAGTGACCCCTCCCCCACCTTTTACTAATAGTAGACTGACTACAGCCTCACTATTCTCTTGCTTTCCCTAATGGGTCATCCCATTCCATGTACATTATATTTGGTAGAAGCTGTAAAAATCCAAAACATATCTCTTCAACTTCAAAACCCCAACTAGTAAAACAGCATTGAATTCCATGCCTGATCACGTGATTTTCTGGTATTCCAAATTTGGGCATAAATGGTAGAATATGGATGGTTTGAATTTATTATCTATTTTACGGGCTTAGCCTCTCCCTTATTCAACCAGTGATATAACAGAAAGTCACAATCAGTCAATGTCAAGACGACATCCAGTTAAGTTGAGGAGATTTCTCCTCCCTCTGTCACCATGCTATCGAAGAAAGAGAGACATATATAAGGGAGAGAGAAGAAAGAAGGCCAAACATCCTTTGCTCTTTATACATCTGTCAATTATTTTTATAACTTCTACAACTTATTTCTCAACTTTTCTTCTTTTTTTTTTTTTGTTTTCCAAAATACAAGATATTAAATCCAACATATAATTTTTTTTTTGGTAAAAGTTTGCCCATCAGTTGTTTAGGACATGTTTTTTTAATTTAATATAACTGAAGGGTTTATGCCACGATAAACACTCAACTTGCTATATTCACCGCTTTTGTCTTCTTGACCATGCTCACATTCAACAAAAGATATTGCGACATTTTTTTTTAAAGACACTAGTTGGAACTTCACAACAATACCATCTCTCACTTAACTGTGGAACCCTTCCTTCAGCTTTGAAACTATCTTACTAACTTCTGGGTATGGAAAAGTACCCTTATGTTTAGTGCCTGTGGCTTCAGTCACTACCAATTCCTCACTCCCCGTCCTTCTCTCACTGACTGCTAGACCTCCTTCTCCTTGGCTACGACTCAGTGACAACTTCCTGCCTATCTCTCCTGATATGAATAATGGCTGGGTTCCCACTCCCTTTGTGTTCCAGAACAGGAGACCACCCATTCGGGTTTTTGTGTGGTCAAATTCTTAAGAGTACTACTTTTATGACTATCTAAAATCATTCATAAAATTTAATGTTTTGCTAGTTCAAAGGCAAATTGGAGACAGGAATCCTGAAAACTCTGGCAATTCAGTTGCCTCAAGGATAGACAGAGGAAATTCCTACAAAACTTAATTAGGTGAGTGGACACAAAAGGAAGGAATTTATTTTCAAAAC